>CM074440.1:8397877-8402877 GCA_037101425.1 Elopichthys bambusa | reverse complement strand
TGCCATGCACCTTAAAAAATGTCACGTTTCTATTTTAATTTGCCCTAATAAATTTGAGGAACATAGTTAAAATTATGAATGAAATGAAGCCTCTTACTGCATGACAGCAATAAGCTCATTTGTGTCTGTTTTTATTTATGAGAAATATCTGAGACCAAGTTGTTACTTAAATGAAGTTCTCAGTTATTTTTTTTTAAGTCTCCTGAGATATTCAAGACCACATTCTGAGCAATTCAATTGACCTCTTTCTTTCCTCTTTATCTATAAAGGGAAAAAAATATTTGTATGAAAATGCATGACTAATTAAATGATTCAGCACTGCCCTTTTCTAAGAAATGACACCTATTCAAAAATGAAAATAAGCAGATTCATTTATCAAACCATATTAAGTATTATTACAGAAAAGTGAATTAAGAGAAATATGACAGGATGGGAAACAAACTTGTTGCAACAACAAGGACGCACAACAAAGGCTTTCATAAAAACAGCCCTGAGTGAGGTGGACAAATCCAGCATTGAGACCCCCTGCATTAGCCTGTGGTGTGTGTTACACAAAGGCAATTAAGGAAGGATACTGATCTAATGAACTTCTAAGTGTGTGTGTGCGGTGTTAAGTTGTGAAGTGGGCCTTATGTTGAGCCACTGCTAAATGAGTGTTGAGTTTCAGTTGCCCGGTCAGAGGGCTGCAGGCCCAATGTAAATGTATGCGTGTGTGTCCGGCCCCGTGGATGGCAGTCAATAACCAGATGCTTGGGGGAGAAAAAAAAAAAAAAAAAAAAATGCCCGTCGGGGTGGTCTTGAACTGTGTGTGGGGGGGCTGCTAGGCTGTTGTTAATTGCACAGCCACAAATATGCAACTGGCCAAAACATGATTCAATCTGTACTCAATTCACTAAACAGCATTTTTCTGCTTGACTGACTGATGGGCAATGGTACAATTACAATGGTTTGCTTAATCTATCTGTCAAACCAATCCCAGAGGGTAATTTTATTGCTCAAGGGTTGCTGTTTTTTAGCTCAGGAGACTTGGAGTTATGGAGTTATTCTTCAAAGTTCAACCTTGTCTCAAATGTTCCTCCTAGAATAAAAGGACAAATTAGGGCTTTTCACACTGCGCTTAACCCCAGGTTATCGCCGTTCTAAACACCGCTTTTAACCCAGGGTAAAGGAATGTTTCACACTTTTAGAAGCGGGGTTAGCACCGCTTTTTACCTAGAGTTATGAAACCCTGCTCCGGAGCACGGTTTGCACCACTTTTGCAGTGTTAACCCTACATTGCGGTGCCAAACTTGTACAGTGTGAAAAATGCGGTGTTAGAATGTTACAGCTAACAACAGACAACCAATCGTATACTCATAATTGCGTGATTTGGACAGTCAAGGAAACACTGCGCATTGTATATAAACAGGAAATTCAGTGTTTGAGAGGAAAAAAGTCAAATGCTGACAGAAACCAGGACAATTTTAGTGAAGAAGACATCATTTCATTCTTTATAGACCGAAATGACCATTCAGTATAAACTCGATAGTAGTCTGCAATACAAGGATGCGCAATGAACTATGTAAACAGGTCACGTGCTGCATTCATCCAATCAATAACACAGACACCGCAAATATGCAAATTACAAGAACGCAAATATGCAAGAATGTTAACCCAGGGTTTAGGAATATACAATGTGAAACATCAGTTTATGAATACCCAGGATTAATTGTTAACCCCAGGGGGTAAATTATGAGAAGTGTAAAATGTGAAGCAAGATAATCCAGGATTCTGTTTACCTGGGGTTTAGAATGACCCAGGTTTAACTATTTCAAGTGTGAAAAGCCCTATTGTCATCATACAGTAAGTGTATAGAGCTAAAAATATATATTATATATATATATATATATATATATATATATAGGTCAGATAATGTGTCAGATATTAATAGGTCAGATAATGTGATTGTGGGAGAATTTATGAGACTTTGAGATCATATGAAATCTCTAGCTTTTTGTACAGAACGGTTTGAAACCGTGTGGAGATCTCTTTAAACTCTAGAGCAGTGGGTCTCAACAAGTGGGCAGAGGTCTCGGGATGACATCAATTGTGTTTAATTAAATGTAATATATTTCTGTTAAAAGAAAAGCTTAAAAAAAAAGCAGTTCTCTCATAATTCCATTAAATATTTTGTTGGACAATGAGTCAAAAAGGTTGAGAACCACTGCTCTAGAGGAAATAATGTACATGTGATACTTCTGGGATTTTTATTAGAAGAAAAGTCTGACGATCAGGAGTCAAGTCACTTTCCATTTAATCTAACTGCTGTGAACGAGAAGATCTCATTTGTGATTCCTCTTTCCTATAGGATGAAATTTGCTTTTGATGAGCATCAAGGTCCAATTTAATATTTCTCTCTATCACTTTACAATCAGATGAACAAGGAAAATCATTGTCAGCAAAGTGAGATGTTAATCACTGATGGTGAGAATAGGTAGAGACGTCTTGGGCTAGTCCAACTCAAGTGCAGGGGTATGCTGAGAGTGTCCAAAGTTTTTACCCACAAAAGATGATGAGAAAATGGTAGCATCCATTTTATTGTTGCTTCAAATTAACCTTTAACTCTGGGAAAAAAAACAGTTGGGTGAACTCTCTATTTTGTGAGATATTATTCATGCCTCTCTACATACACACACACACACACACATATGCATACTATCACTCTGCTTGGTGAAATGTCAGAGACACAAAGGGCGTACCAACACACACAAGACATCAGACTGTAAAAAGATTGATATGTTGCTAGCCACATTCATGTAAGAGTACACTAAAGTTTCTCAGAGTTTGAAGCTTTGGAACAATAAGTTCAATAAATTATGGTGAGAAATTACAGTATGCAATGCATTGTTTGCAACTAGTTACTAAACAAAAAATGAGAAATGTAATTACAAACCTTTTTTTCTTAAGAGAATGAGAGTGGTGTTTTCCAACATGAGTGGTTCCTAGGCAGTTACCAGGGTTTTCTGGGTGATTACTAACTGGTCCAAGTAAAAAGAGGTTAAAACCAACTTAATATAAGCATATGACTCATTATCAGCCATTTTATAGTCTGGCAGACAAATACAAAACTCATCATCTTTACACCAACTGTACAATTTGTGACAAAATCATTCTTTTGAGACAGAATCGGTTAATCTAGCTCTCAGACTACTTTTGATCATTTCACCTTTCTCTGTGACCTTTTTGAAACTTGAAACTGCCAGTCCCCGTGTGAACTATTTGCATGGGAAAGAACAACCACTAGAATAAAGAAAGTCACACAGGTTTGGAACAACATAAAGGCGAGTAAATGAAGAAAGAATTTTAATTTTTGCATGAACTATTCCTTTAAATATGATAACGTATGGAGGAATGGTCCTGGAGCACAACCGGTGGGCAAATGCACCATCAGCAGTTGTGCAAGTCAAATAAGGAAGGGAGGAAGAGAGAGAAAGAGAGACCCCTAAGTGCTTTCTCTCGCTGGCACAGAACAATGATTCACGCCATTGCCTGCTGTATCCCACAAATGAGGCATTACGTACAGCGGTTACAGTTACTGCAGGAAATACGTCCTTTCTGTTCCTCTCAACAATCATTTCATTCCCATCCTTCTGTTTTCCTCTATTCATCCTCTACTTCACATTGTATCAGAGCAGGCGGAAGGTCTCCCGCCATGACGGGCTGCAAAATAACAACTGTCACCTTCAGCACAATTCATTAAAACAATTTAACGTTGCTGCCTTCCAACATAATTTTTATAATTGAAATTTAATTCTCCTACGATATTATTTTTTTTGGAAGGAGGGGGTTAATTGACATTTGTGCTAATTAATTGCCAGGCGGGGAGATGTTTATGTGGAGAAGTTAAAAACAAAAAGAGACACAGAGAGCAAAAGAGAGGGGCGACGTGCTGAGACGGTCTCATCATCACGGCCTTCCCTCCTGTGGATTAAAGGAAAGGAGAAGGATGGAGGGATGGATGGAGGGATGGAAGGAGCGACTTCACTTCGCAGTCGGGGATTTAATTGTGCAAGGATTCCATTACCTCTGCACAAATGTCACGTTTGCTTTTGATCAGGGGCAAAGGCAGAGACTGGCACCGTGCCAGTTCTACAGCACAGAATATACAAGCATGCTCACACGAAGCTGCAAAGTGAAAAAGACAGGAAGACTAGTGAACGACAGCCGAGCGTAATTGTGAGACAGTGACACAAAAAGTGAGGCAAAGGCAAATGGGCAGAAGTATCAACCACTGAATAGAAGAAAACAAACCCAGCCCAGATTTAAAAAAAAAAAAAAGCTATCTTAAGAAAGATTGGGGTTTAAGGATGACTGTTCCCATTGACAAGACAAAGGAGATCTCTTTAATGTCTCAGTGTTTTGTCCTAGACAGCAATGAGATTAAATGGAGACTTTTGCTTAGGCCTCCTACAGTAATTCTCAGATTTGTCTTATAAGAAAATAACCCAATGTATACATTTTTCAGTTTGCCAGATACTAAAGTCCCACATGTTTCTTCAACAGCAATAAGATTAAAAAGCAGTGCAAATGTAGAGTGCAGGACTGCAAAATAATCTCCTGATATTTCCTGAGAAAAAGACCCCAGTAATCTCACATATACTCTAGAGAGCTCAAAATGTCTCAAACTGTGCTAAAATTTGCCAGATATCAGCTGTTTCGCCTAGAACGTAATAAAGGAGATGAAATAGAGACTCTGCTAAAGTCTTTAAATCTTTAGAAAAGATCTCAATATGTCCTACAAGTAGAGATTTCAATATGAACTCAGAACATTTCTGATCAAATTTCTCATCAAAATTCTTCCAAAACTAAACACACTTATAATATGTCAACAAATGCCTAATTTATTTTCTATTTTTATTTCTCCTAGGGAATTTTATGACAAACCTCATGAGACAAAATTGATACTTTAATGAAAAGCACGTGTGAAAAAAAAAAAAAAAAAAAAAAAAAAAAAAAGGTAA
>CM074440.1:8305377-8392877 GCA_037101425.1 Elopichthys bambusa | reverse complement strand
AAAATTAAATATGGCGCTACCCTGACTAAGGTCTATATTGAGTAACTTACATTTTAGGTACATTAATGCCATGCAGTTTATTTTTTTAAGCCAAATAACTAGTTCCAAACAAAGCCATAGCAGAATTATCCAGCACGTCTCGGAGCAAACATACAGTAGTTGTGTTTCATTACTTAATGAATCCATGTTGAATGAATGATTCAATGACTCGCTCATGAAGACAGTCACGTTTTGTTTCCTGAACGAATCAGTGGCTGTATCCGAATAGCAGTTCCTCGCTAAAAGTGTAATATGTTGGTCAACACAAACTGACCAACAACCACAACTTTCAGACGCCATCTTTATTTCTTAGCCTAACTGTCATAGACCACACACCATCGTTTCCATTGGAATGAACTGAAAACTCTCGCTCCACGCCAGCGGACACGCACAGTTATGAATTGAAAACGCTCTCTCTCCTCCACACCATTATGAATGCCCGTGCAGCCATGCACAATTTACTTTCACTTTCAAATAGCAAAAGAGGGGAAACTCCAACGGGACTAACTACGGGAGAATAGACTATTTGTAGTCGATAATACATGACAGATTATATAAATCTCTAATAGTGTTGTCAAAAGTACCAGTACTTCGGTACCAAGTCGGTACTGAAATTTTGAAAATGTGACAATACCAGCATTTCTGTAGTACCGGTAGTACAGAGTATCCGGGTATATTCGGTACCCACTGATAGGGCTTTGCCAGTATTTACATGAATATGACATGAGTGAAGCACAAAGCTTTGTTTACAGAATAAATAATAGGTTAGCAATTAAATGTGACATTGCAGCCATGGAAACAATTTGGTTCATGCCGAATGAGAGAGGTACAGGAGTCCATACATTTAAGCTTTGTATTCTGTTTCGCGAATCGCGACCTGGTCACCCGATAAGCAGAGAATTGAACAATATTCCATTAGTTATTCCACTGAACATGGAATCTCAAATCTTCACTCACGCAGAGGATTAACTTTCTTCCTTTGGTTTGCTTTTAATAAGGCCTAGCCTATTATATTCACATTCTTTACGGTGGTAAAGTAGAAAAAAAACACTGTAGGACAGAAACCTTTTTGCTTGCACGTCAATTTCTACTTAACTCAGTTTGCGCTTGTTATTAGACTTTATAAGGCGCATCAAGTTTATTTGGTTATTTTTACTTTCACTTCCTCTGGCAGCGCAAAAACATAGCCTGAATGTCTGAAGATAAAACTCGCTCTTCAGACCTTTTACAACAAGTGTCAATGGTCTCTTTCCTGCTCGTGTCCCACATCCCTCTCAAAGTGCATAGCGGTAGGTTATATGACGCATCTTTGTGTGGAAATAAAAGACGAATTTTTTTAAATAATATTTAACTTTCTTATTATTTAGGTTACCATTACTTACTGATATTTATTTCATAGTCTTACAGGTTGTAGTGTGTCGTTTCACTGACGGAATAGCTAAAATAAACATGCACGTCTGTTACAAAATGGATGTTTGAGCATTTTTTTTATATTTCAAAATGTATTTCACTGAGGTATACTGTATACACACACACAAACATACACAGACACGCTCCAAAGTTTTATATGTATGAGTACCATCCTATTTAATGTCTTCAAAATAGGCTAGTTAAATAAAATAGTAAAATATTTCCAACAGATTTTCCTGTGGTACCGAAATTGGTACCGTGAACCGTAAAATTTTAATGGTACTGGTACCAACTACTGGAATTTTGGTACCGTGACAACACTAATCCCTAATACAAGTAAGTGCAGGTAGGCATACGCAGATTGGGTGCGTGACCGTGCACTCGCACAAATGAGACCACGTCAAATTTTAACTCGCACATTCTCAAAAAATGGTTGCATATTTGACCAATTTGGTCTGGAGCCCTGTGAAGAAGGCATCTTTATACTTTAGGACGTGGCCAGTGTTTTTGAATGAATCGATTAAATGAATGACTCAATTACTCACTCATAAAGACAAGTCACTTGATGCCACCTACTGTTGTGATGATGTAACCTACAGAAACTATAACTAAATGAAACCTTTCAAATAAAGTAAAACATCTGAAAATAATTGTATCATAATATTTGCTTCTTTTACTTAAATAATGAACATTATTATTTTTAAATTATTAAAAATAAAAATATATACAGTAAAAATGGTTCTTGATAAAAAGACTAAAGAACCTCAGGTGCTGCAAAGAGCCACAGAAGAACGTTTATTGGTGGTGCTGGTGGTTTTTCAAAAACCCTAACCTTAGGCTTATTATTACACATCAGTATGTAAACATCAGCTATAACTAAGCAATCGCATAGCAATGCTCTTGCAGCCAACCACAAAAACTAGCATTGTGGTGGCAAGTTTTGCACAGCCACCAGACATCAGACACGCTAAAAATCTAATTGTAAGTGTTCTGCTCACAGTAAATACTCTTTATACTGCGTTTTCATTGTTTTACTGCATTACCGTACTGTGTTATTATACAGCTGTATGTGCGGTTCATCTACCATTGCACTACACAGCACTGAACACAATTACCACCACCATGATTGTGCAGCAATAAAGAAGTGTGAATCCTGAATCTGGACCTCATCCTCAAGACAATGACCTACCAAAGACAGGACAATTTAAGGGAGTGGTCTGCCTGCGGCGGTCTCCGTTTTGACCCAGCAGCACGGGAAGAGCCGGAGGAGATCGAGATGATTTAGAGCCCTTCTCTTAGACGTGCTGACAAGGTTAGAGGGTCAACACAGACATTAACAGGTCAGTGTGTGGCCCACTTGGGGACAATTACTCCTGGCCGCAGCTAAGTGGACACTTGATTGAACACGACAGTGCTGGGAATGCACCATCCCTATAGATAACAATTCTAAGGACCATTTAGGATAAAAAGCCCTTGTGATACGTGCCTTTATGGCCCAAATTCATCTTTCTTTGCGCTTTTAAAAAAGAATGCTGGCAGTGTGATCGAGGGGTTATTCTCTGGGCAGAAGGAAGAGAAACATTAGAGAGAGCTTGCATCCTTTGATGCTTTCAGAGAGATCACACAAGAGCAAGTACAAGGTGAGGGGGTTGCTGGAGGAATCCATGAGATGGTTTATCTCAGTTTAGAAGATTGTTTCCCTTATCACGCTGAGCCTGTTAATATGTGTTTTGATTGTTTTGTTTGGGTTTATAGTCGATTACAAGCTGCGATATAATTAAATTCCAAAAGAGAATCCGCAGCATTTAAATTTTTGATAATTGAGGTTATATGCACATCCAATTATTCCAGTTATTTGTAAGGTGCTAAAACAATCATTTTTACTGCCTGTAAAAAAAAAAAAAAAAAAAAAAAAAAAAACATACTGGCATCTTACAGTACACAGGAGTGATTACAAAATCGAATGCAAACAGAAAGATTCTCTCCACTTTGCCGTATGTTTAGAAAAGCCCAAACTGGACCCACTTTCTAGACAGCTAACTTTATTATGCTACAATTTCTCTTTTTCGAACTAAATTTTAATGAAACACCAATGCAACAAACCAACAAATATATCTCTACCTACATGCTCTCTTTCTTTTTTAATGAACTATATTAAAACAAGATCAGTTACAAAATTTGTTCCCATCAGCTGGAGTTTTAACCCTCTGGTGCTTTTTTTATTTATTTTTTTATTTTAACTTTATCGGAATGGTATAAAACTTGGTAAAGGTTTTGGCAACTGCTATATGAACACACACACACAGAAAAAAAAAAAATCATGGACATGATTCAAAAAGGTTAAATGGTCATGAAAAATTACCATATTGGAAATGAATTGGGAGACTAATTTCATCTAGTGAAAACTTTTGATACTGCGGCCAAACAAAATCTTACTGAAAGCTTATCAAGCTCAAGTTTGGAACACAACTTGTTTAGTTTTATGGCTTTGATTTTCTTGAAGTTTTAGAGTAAAACATGTTTTTGAAAATATAGATTTCATATAAAAATTTTAAATAGTATTTTTGTGCATTTTTCATAATAAACATAAAATTATGTAACCTTTTTTAAGTTAACTTTTAAAAACTTTTTTCACTTCAGCAATAATTTGCCAAGTGTCGTCTTTGAAGAGAGATCAAAATTAAGTCTGTGCTCTAAAGCATTCAAAATTTATGACAGTTTAAGTTGGAAATTTAATTTTCAGGTCAATGCTCAAAAAGTGAATAAATGGATTATAACTACAGCATAAATATAATTTAGTACCATAAAATCCCCTACAAAATATTAAATAAAAAACATTATCAAACTAAAATATAGTACATTCATATCATTGAAATAAAATTTAAAAAATAAAAAAAATAAACAAAGACCACCAGAGGGTAAATAAATTGGTCACACATTAGTTCAACTGATACTGGTTTGAAATAAAGAGGAATTTACTAAACTGTAATGGAAAGAAAATCAACACATGTAATGCATTCTGAAAAATTAGGTTTTCTTCCATCCTGGTCCAAGCTATTTATTAAGGATGAAGTAATATATAAACAAAACAAATCCATCTATTTGAAAATTCAAATGCAAATAGCAATTTTGCATCCCGTTTGCAGTCCAAACTTTTGTATTCACAGGATCTAAATGCAACCTAAAATGTTCTGTTTGTCATACTATAACATTACAAAATGTAACAGGCTGCCACTGGGTGAAAAAAATTGTGATATGCAGTGTGAGCGTATGTTTAGTAAAAAGCATGTGAAATGAAAACAAGGTCTTTGGGTTGTTGTAAGCTGAGCTTGTTTTGTGAGGGTTTCAGGCCTATGGATTGTTGGATTGTTTACTTAAGTCTTGGCAGCAGAAAATCATCTCCACATTGTCCTGCTCCTGCTGTCGGCCCAGGCAGCATCGATTGCAGCTGTAGTGCGTTAGGGAGATGCAGAGGACACAGTTCACTTAAGCCAGGGCGCACGCTGTATGAGTTTTGCCACGATTTTGCTGTTAAGACAAATTTCGAGAATCATAAGAGATTTCCGACAATATCTAATATCTTTTTTGTAAATTTCCCAGGCAAAACATTGTTAATATTAGAGCTGTACCATTTCAATTTAGCTTGTAAATAAGAATGCCAAAACATGATATGACTGATGTACAACAGCCAACCACCACTGTCAATTGTGACCAAAGTCTACAAAGACGTATACCGTGTAGTCCGGCATAAAAGCCGTGGCCTATACCCAAGATTTCACTGGGATCATTTCATACAATCTGACAAGCAACAATTGTAAAGAACAAAAGAAAAAAAAAAATGCAGACAGCCATACTGCGGCCCGCCTACATGTCATGAAGTGTAAAAGTGTGGCAGAAAATAAGAGGTTGGGTTGGAAGGTGAAAGTGAGAAAAGGATAGACACAAAGCAAAATGACAGGGAAAGAAAAAGAGAGAGGAATAAATAGATATCGAAAGGGGATGCAGAGGAAGTGAAAAGAGAGAAAACACCACACCATTGTCTTCCACACCTTCTAAAAATAGAATTTTGTTCAAAAAGACTGTAGAGCGAGAGAGAGGGGTGAAAAATCACTTATCCTAGTGCCCGCTGGACTATCCCATTACCACGAGAGCCCAACTACAGACATTTCCCTTTACCACACCTCACGCAAAGCCGAGACACTTGGAAGTGATGTACTCGCAAAAGGAAGCGAGCTGAGGAAGCAAGCGTCTCCTCTTTTTACCTCTCTCCCCTCCGCCCTTATTAACTGGGCTCTTTTCCAATTCATTTAGGAAGCCCCGAGAGTCTGCCTTCCCCTGGAATTTACCGAAATGACACAACATTAGCAGATTTGCATATGCAAAACGGGTCAAGCAACAGGCACTCGCTGCTCAATTGACCTATTGCTTGTTGTGGCAAGCCGAGTTATTCCCGCGGAACAATTCTGTAACCAAGTGGGCGTCATGCGAGTGCCATCTGGGTAACACTTATTTAAGGCTGGCAGAAGTCCCGTGGCAGCCCGCCTGGCGAGGAGGAGGAAAGGGGGAATAAATTGCATCATTTACTTGACATCCATTTGCCGTCGTGCCCGTTTAAAACCCATGACTAAATAATTTGGTTATTCGACTGCCAGTTACCACTGTCATCCAAATTGTGCGGTGCACGCGACAAACAGCGAGACTGTCAAATGCACTGATAAACGACAGGCCTGTGATGTTTAACAATGCGAAAATACATAAGCATATTTGCAACTGGCAATCTATTTTTACAAAAGGCTTTTTAAAGAATGGTTCTATGTTACTGAATTATGACAACAAACGCTTTTTTATCCAAGCAAGCGGTTTAGAAACTGTAGAACAAACCAGATGTTAATCATGTTATGGGTTTGGAGGACCATCTAAACTTATGGATGCAAATGATTAACAATGAACAGAATGGAACAGATGGATGAAAGAGATGACATCTTAAGTTATCACTCTTGAGAGTTAAAGAATTCATTTGGTTGCATTTAAAGTTGATTGTTGAGTTCTGCTGATTGTTTTGAGTGTTTTTAATGCTAAATTGTGACGCATAGACAAAAATGGGTTATTATGTTTGCTTGAGAAAGCTAACATATTAAAAATTCTAATTACATTTTTTTTTTCTTCTTCTGAGACTAAATTTTGGCAGAAGAGCAAGTAAAACATGTCTGTACACAATAATTAAATGATTAATTTAAATGTTAGTACATAGTACTTAAAGACACCTAATATAAAGTGAGACCAAAAAATAATCAATACATTATTTTATTAATCAAAAAAAAAATCATTAATCGATAATCAAGATAATCATTTGTTACAGCTGTAAATACAATAAACAGATGCGCGTCGGCTCTTTTGACTCAGGCTGCCCATTCAGGCTTTCTCAAGCCAACATCAACGTTTGTTTACAAACTTTAGCTTCTAGTTAATGGCTAATAGTGGAGTCAGGTGACCAATTGCCCATATAATGCAAAAATATTGTAGGCCCTATATGTAATAATTCTCTAACAAAACTTATCATCCAATGCTGATGGTCTCAAAATCTAGAAAAATATGGGCTTCTATATTAGTGATGACCCAAATAAAGGTCCAAATAAGGTCATTTAAATAGCATTACAATCAATTTTAAATGAAAAAGATCAGGTGTAACAAGAATAAGTATTCTCCTTACCGTTTCAGTAATTGACAGGTGATCTTCAAGACTGTGCACTTAAATCCCCTTAGTCTCGTTGAGGTGTCTGAAACCACAAATATATAAAATATATAAACCATCAGCAGTCAAATGTTGCAGGACTGCTTCCACAATCTGAATTCATTTGTTTTTGAATATGGATCCATTTTTCATTAATCAAAGTTTAATTTGCTCTAACCATTACACTAAATCATAGAAAACAAAAAAAAGTGTATTATACCAATAAACTACAAGTGATAAACCCTCCTGAAAGTATCCATTCAATCACTGTAAACAATTGTATATCAAGTACACAGAAATGCACTCAAAATTCCCATTTCGCCCCTCTATGATATTAAATCAAAAGATTGATTCTCTCATTTTCAAGCTTTTTGAAGTTCACTCAGCATCGGCCAATTGATCAATCCACGCTTTAGAAGATTGTACATTATGCTCATTCATAACATCAAAATGCTTTTAGAGAAATATCCAGTAATCCCCAAGTACATTTCTCAGGCCTCGTTCTCAACACTTCATTCTGCACAAGGAAAACAAAGAACCAACAAACGGTGCTTTATTTAGTTAGATTTTTTCTTTCGAGCTTGGATATCACCACCTGTTTGACTGAGTATGTTTAAAGACAGAACTTGGATTTTTGTCAGGAACTTTCTGGACCTGAAGTAAATGCCGTCATAGCATTTTTAGTAAACATTTCAATTTGCTTGGGTAAACTGGTGCACAAGGAGCAAAACCACCTGTATGGCAACTCCTTGATATAACAGCGAGTCTGAAACAACAACAACAAAAACTCAATGCGTTTTCCAGCCTTGAGAGCACGTCAAGCACAGATTGGGCAGCATCCAAGAGCTGCGAGAAGCATCTTTCAAACAGCTTCTTGAAGTGAGGTTACAATGACTCAGAACAATTCACTTTCAGTCGGTTTCTGAAAGCGGCAAAGCAAAAAAGGCCGTACGTGAGTGCTTTCATGTGAATGAGGCAGGTTTGCTACCGAGTTGAGAGTTTAAGATAATTACCATGCTTCCATAATGATCCATCAGATGAGGCCTTACATATCAAATAAACAAGCAACAACACGTCAATTAAGACCACCAGAATTGCTTCGAAGTTCAAACCAGCAAATAGGCCACATTTTGGTATAAACACACATACAGTTGTAAACAGAAGATCAAAGAACAGTTCCATCGTTTTTTCTCCTTTGAATTCATTTGAACATTCAATTGGAAAAAAAGAAACCTTCTCGCAAAACTAATTAACATGCATGCTATGATAAGGTAATTAGTACTCGAGCCAGTTTCCTGATTAAACATACTCTAATTGAGAGCATGCTGCTATTGAGAGGGAGGAAAAACTCGTATTCCCTTGGAGGGCACTTAAACGATGTCCCTTTCACAAACACGTAAGCAGAGACAAAACGTCTCAAAGGCTGAGACAAAACGCACATTAATTACCAGTCAACAATATTGGCATCTACTCTTTCCTTTTCCAAATATGTTTCTCCTCTATTTACAATGCTTAAAAAATACTTTTAATGTTCAGAACTTGTTGTTACTCTGATAGACTGGCAAGTGGTAAAGTTTACATGATAAAAATATAATAATAAATATTATAATTATTATTATTATTAAAATAAAACATTTTATTTATATATGAAATACACAAAAATACATAGAAATCTAAATATATATCTTCAAACAAATATAATAATATCCATTCATCATATTTTCTTTGAAGCAAATCTAAAATATGGATCTGAGATCATACCAAACTCAAGAGCCAACAATGTAAAAAAGATTTGAATGTCTAACATCTCACGATGAGGCAGTCAGTGAAGTTTATATACTTATCATATATATTTCTGTTATTTAGTGCAGCAACACTGCTTTGATTTCAGAATTGCGAGAGGTTATGATGAGTAAATTCTGAACTGACTTGGTGTGAAAACACTGTTGGGAAGGTCTCTATAGCCAGCTGAGTTCATATTAAAGCATATGGCTCAGGCTTTCTGTACTTGTGCATGTCTTACATTTGTTGATCATGTGCATGTGTTTTATGCATTGCAAACAAACATATTTTAATTTCTGCAATGTAAAAAAAAACATTGCTGTTGAGAAATCTACAAATTTAATTTCTTCGTTGCCAAGGTGATGCTTTCAAGCTTATGAAGTTTATCAAAATTGACGGTCTTGAAAACATCAGATAAAATGGGTTGAATGATATTACACATAGCATTGTTTTCCAGTAAAAGTGAGAATATGAATCTATATTTGTTATGAAGTTATTAGAGATCGACCAGTAAAGGATTTTACAGATAATGGCAACTAGGTTGGACCACACTGGCCGATACCCGATTAATCAAACAATAGTTTTTAAAATGGATACTGAACGAAAACAAACATAGCACACAAAATAGTGCTGAACTTTATTACAAAAATTTAAATACAGTACTGAACCATGAAAATGTACTATACTTTTTAAAAATAAAAAATTAATTAATTATACCTTGATCATATGTTAGTTTATAATGCATTAACTAATGTTAAGAGATACAACTTTAAAATGTTCAAATGTATTAGTCAATGTTAAAATTAACAATGAACAATACTTTTATTAACCTTAGTTAATGTTACAAATTGAATCTTATTGTAAAGTGTTACCATTCCATATAAATTCAAACAGTCGTGCTATAAGCAGGCACATTTTTTAAATATCTACACAAAGACCAAAGCACTGAAATTAGACATATATTGTATGTAATGTATACTCTTACACTTTATTTGCTTCTATTTTAGAACACGATGATTATCTAATCAAAATAACAAAATGTGTTACAGTGACAATGTATAACTTTGATATGAAAACGTGTATGGTAGTGTACTGTATACATATCGTTTCATTGTCTGTTTTAAATCTGTATCTGAAGTGTCACGCTCCCTGCAGCGGGCAGCCTCACGTGTCAAAACAAACACCGCAAGGTTTTTATTTAGCCTCTAGAGGTCACTGTTGTACTGTATAATGTAGGGCTGCCCCTACTAACCATTAGTCAATGAAAAGAGGTTTAGTCGACCAAAGATTTATTCGCTGCAGGAAAAAAAAAAAAAAAAAAAAAAAAAAATCACAGAAAATGGCGAAGTCACGCACTCTGTGACAGGCTGGTCTATGTGGTAATTACAGTACAATGGGCAGGACATTCAAACGCTCCCCTATCATTCATCGACCTCAAGTATGGCTTATCATCTGAAACATGCAAGTAGTAGTAGCAACTTTCCATGGCCACTCGCTTTCCCGTAACCTAGAAAAATGTGCACTATTCAAGTGTTTGTGTAGAGTGTGAAAGCTGAATAGTAGCACGCTTACTGTATGACAGCTAACATGGAGGCGCCGGAGTGATTACTTGCACTTAAAATACTTCGTCAACTTCACCACTGCAGCCGAAAATACAGAAAACACTAGTTTATCAATTAATTATTAAAATATCAAAGAAGTCTCCTTGCTGTTTTTGCCCGGCGCATCCATAATCATTATTTCTGCCGGTGCGCTGTGATAACCGTGCACTTGAATGCTGATTCTGCTATGTAGGCATTAAAGGCTCTTTATCGTGACTAAAATGTTTTATTAATAAACGTATGATTAGTCAACTAATCGCTTAAAATGAACCACTACTAGTTAACAAGAAAAATCTTTAGTCAAGGGCAGCCCTAGTATAATGACAACACACCCTTCTCAGCTGCTACTGCAATGGACCAACCCCAAAAAACTATTGGCAATCGGTGGTATCGGCTTTAACCTCATTACACCAGTAGGTGGTGACATGTGACTGTTAAAAATATGTATTTGTCATTGAATCATTCACTGAAGAGATTCGTTCAAAAAAAAAAAAAACAGGCTGATACATCCAGTATTGGATCAAGTGAAGTATTTATGAGTGAGTCATTGAATCATTCATTCAAACTGATTTTTTTTTTTAAATAATTCTTTCAAATTAATGAAACACTTTTAAATAGATGGCAGCAAATAGGCTTTTCTAACTAATGTAAATCAAAATTTACATAGTATAATAGTAGTAAATTTATCTCACGGGTCTTGCAAATTGCGCAAAATCACATCTACTGTCCTCCAACAGAGCAATAACCAGGTCACCCTAATGTGTATCAGTATATTAGATCAGCGCATTCAGTCTTAAAGTGACAGCAGCCTAATTTATCTGCTGCCATCTGTGCCATTAATGTTAAACAATCTCATTGCCCTTGACTGAATTGCTTGTGTAACTTTAATAAGAATAAATGTATATTTCATTTACACAGTGAAGATTATGCAGTTTTTTTTTGTACATTTGATTACTTTATACAATTTATGTAGTATTTTTATAGACCTATCTAGTAGTAGAAGTTTTTCAGGTAGGTCTATTTCATTTGTATCTTTGTTCATTTGTTTTTTTTTGTCCTATTGCTTGTAATTAGTTTCTTTGTTCCTAATTTATCACTGACTGTTTACTTTTCTTCAGTGAGCAGGAGTTATTTTATTTTATTACTACTAATGTTAGTTAGGCTAGCGTTTGTTTGTTTGCTTTGTGATATTGAAATTGGTGATGATATTTATCAAATTTACCATCAACCAGATCTTGATAAATATCATTATCGTGGAATAAAATTACTCATATCATGATATTAGATTTTAGTCATAGTGCCCAACCCTAATTATTTTATAAAAAAATACTTTTGGGCAATAAAATCTAATAAATATAATACACATAAAATAAATAAAATGCATATAATTAATTCATTTTTATGGGTAAAAATCTGAACTACTGTGTAAACCAGTCCAGCAGAAAATAAATCATTATTAAGCCTTAACTCTTGTATATTACAGCAGATTAGAAATCACACAAGAAACAAAAACTACCGTATGCAGTTTTTGCATGCTGCAGCTTTTCCGACTGTTTCTTTTTTAACTCAGTTATCAATATCAATGCCAATTTTTGCACAAAAAAAAAGTGGCTGGAAAGAATTCTTGCAGATTATGCATGACATAAATGTCAGCAAATGCAGTGCTTCAAATTCCTGGAAAGAGCAGCCTCTATATTGCTTAAGGATTCTCTGTAAAATTCAGAAATCCAGGCATTGGCTGCTGCTCTTCAGCTCTTCGGGGCTAGATCAGTGAGAAACTGATCCAACGAGCTGATCCCAGCTCAGCTGTCAACTTCACAGCTGGCATAAAGGGACTTGTGAGTGTCACACCATTTCAACATTTAATCCAGCCTCTAATCCGATCCATTTGGATTTACAATCCAATAAAAGGACACCCAGGATGACTATGGCTATAAGTCAACAATTTCAATGTAACAAATCAGTGACCTTCTCTTACTGTACATAGCGCCTTAATCACTAAATCACTGTTCATTTAATTTTAGTACATTGTTCTGAATATACATAAACTATCAGTCATATATTTGAAACAAAGTGAATAAATTTAAGTTTTATATTATCTTAAAAACATTTGATATCACGCCTCAAGCTTATATTCTTGAAATTAGTTTAGCAGATAAATATAAGTTATGCTGAACATAAAAATAAATGCATTAGTTGGTATGAATACTGAAGAAAAAGCAGCTGTAAAATGTCCAGGATAAATAGAAACACCTTTAATACCATTTAAAAAAAAGGACCCCAGATGGCACCTCGAAATCTAGAAAAGGGTGGCAACTTTGATTCTTATACTTCCAATAGCGATTTATTATAGTTTGAATGATTTTACTATTATTCTAAGATGTAAACAAGTAAATAAATAAATGTGTTTAACTTTATGACTAGTAGTTTAAGAAAGAAAGAGTCCATCTACACCCATATTCACTGGGTGAGATATTTAAAAAGAAAGAGTGACAACTTCCAGTCCACTTGTATAATTTTCAACTGCTGCAAGTACACAAATGATAAAGTACCTGGATTCCTCAGTGTGACTTTGAGGTGACAACAACAAGCTATAATTAACAACTTATTGCCACACATTGACAGCGTCCAGAGTTGCCATAGAAACAAGAACCTGGCTGCATCCTCACCCTAAGTCATCCAGCAACTGGCCAACGGCCTGCCTTTACAGCCAGGCAACCCAGCATGAAAGCCACACACTAAAGAGGGACAACAGCTGCCCGAACACACAGCAAGACACGGGACGCAGCAACCTCTATCCCACGTTATGATTCAGACATCACAACTTCATGCATTATTCTGTGAGATGTCTTTAACCTCTATGATTCTCAGATTACGGTTCATTTAAGTACACTTTACCTCAGTGAAGTAAGATGTTAATAACCTTTCTGTGCCATAACCACCACACACATCTGACTCATCATGATCTTTTGCACGATTGCGAGTAAACCTGAAAATACTAGCTCTAGAATGCAAAATTTGCACGCTTTTCCTGTAATACCATGACGGACTAAGATTACACACAAATCTATTTTTGGAATCTGAAAAAGTATATATGGGGGGGGGAAAAATACAGCATGGAGGCGTAAGATTTTTATTTTTTTACGACAGGTACTTGGTGAGCACAGTAGTGCACTCCAATCATAAAACGCGTGAGAGGCTCTACTGCCGTTGAGCGTCAAGGCCTAAAAAGTTGTATAGAAAAGTTCAGCCACTGCTTTTAATCCTGGGTCAGTCTGCATTTGCAGAGGTCCATTTCTGCATAAGTGAGCACACAAACTCCAGTGCCTGTTCAAACAGTTTCTCTCTCTCTCTCCCTCCTTCTCTTTGTCTCTCCCTCTCAGGCAGCTCATGACAACGGCCCAGCAGCAGCACTGTTTGATCTCCACTGTTTTCCTTAATCTGGGTTGTCAAGGTTCGCTTGTTGGAGGCTGTTTACTTTACTTCTCCTACAAAAAAAAAGCATTCTTTTTTTTTTTTTTTTTTTTTCATCTTCTTCCCTTAGACAATGACTAATCCAAAGAACTGAGCCTCACCAACGCTGGGTGTTTAAGCTGCTGCTGCTTCCTATTTTAAAGTGCGATTTGAAAAGACGTTTAAAAGTTACGTTTATGACAATCAATGAGAAAACAAATTATAATGATAAATAATACAATTAATGATTAGTAATTTTAGCTTATACCCTTTTTATTACACCCATAGTAATGATAATAGTAATAATATACAGTACATACACAAACAAATGCAAAAAGCAACATATCTAATTCCTTTCTACTTTCAAAATAAAAACAAAAACTGCATTAAGTGATTTAAATCTGGATCCACTGAATATGTATATATATATATATATTTGCAAATAGATATAAAGGAAATAAAGTATAAAATTGTAAAATAATTCATATGATTACGTACATTTTTTAATTTGTGAAGGTTTAAAAAAAACTTTTTTTTTTTTTTTTAAATATACGTCTAAAAAAAGAGATGAATAATAAACGATAGTGGGACCAATGTGAAGAATATTTGAGTCTAATTATAAATAAAAAGTCAAACTGACATTTTACAAAACGAAAAGAGCAACTTTTATTGTGTTTAAGTGCAAGACAACTGCATACAATTTAAAAGTTTCTTTCCTCCACTTTCTACACTTTTATTAAGTGGCCTAATTGTATTTATCCACCTGTTATGTGGTTCACATTCAGAAAGTACGAGCTTACAAGGTACATTTATCTCTGACACTTGTTACAACGCAGTCATGTTAAAAACCAATTTCACTCGAGCTGCACTTCGGCTGTGTCTGAATTTCAAACCCTGAGACTTGACAGCATTTGTGGAACTGACAGGCGCCTTCGAACGTTCAAATCCCACATGACGCTCAAATATGCTGTCTAGCTAGGCAACTCACTAGGTTTTGAAACACAGCCTGCTCTTGCTGAACGCTTAACTCTGAAAGCTTCTCAGCTCCATAACTCAACCGGATAAGACTGCGCTGAACTTTTTTTTAATGCACGGGAAAAACTGTCGCGAACAGTTTTCGTTAGGACTGATAATGTCATATTTAACTCCAAACGAAGAGATGCACCCGTAGAAGTTTGTTTGTGGTTGAGGGAGCACGTGGGGAAAAGTCCCCTATACAACACTGTACACCGAAAGAAATCTCGGCTCGCAAACTTTTACGCCATCGATAGCAACGCTTTGCGATTTCAGTACATAATTTTTACGCATCACGTCACACTAGAGTTGTCACACATATGTAGCGATACAGTGTTGTTTCCACAAACAAAAACGAACAGCGTAACTTGCTAGCTACAGAGCTAACTTCTGAAAAAGTACTTAATGGCTACAAATAAAATACTTCGTCAGGACAGCAGTTATTATACACGCGAACAATAATGTTGTTTGTTAATTTTGTCATTACGCCATTAAAAAAACAACAAGGCAACAATTAGATAACAAAGACAAACTGTATCCATAATATCCTCTATAATGTTACAGAATGCTGGAGATGAATGAACTTACCGAGGTTTGACAGGGACGAGATAGACGCGGGAATTTGTGCACGATAACAATTTCAAGTCTTCACGCGATCTTGTATACCATGAGCGCGTGCTATAAAACGTACTGTAAATAACCAACAAATATATCACTCCGCCAGCGGTACTAACTTCAGCTGCAAACACTGTATTGGGAGCAACGCCGCCGTTTCGAGCCCGTTTCACGCCGCCTTTCTACACGGAGCTGCTTCGGATGTTATTACAGTTTATTGCGCCTTGCACACACACAAAAAGAGAGAGAATCGCGGATTTGGATGTTGTTATTTTTTGATGTTCTACGCCCGTGACGTCACATCCACCTGCTGGGTAAACAACATTCATTGCAGATCTTTGCGCTGCTAAACAAAAGTGTCAAAAAGTCACAGATACGTGGGTTACATGGAAGATAGGAGATCCATTTTGTGCCAGTCGACGTAATTCTAACACATTTGCTTGCTAGTTAGTTTGGTGGTTGTAACTGATGTAAATACAGAATTTCTGTCTTCTTTTCCTCGATATTGTCCAGTGAAGCAAGACAAGGTGGGGGTGAAAGTTCAGGAGAAGGACAACCCATAAGAAGGGAAGTGCAGAGAGAGTGTGGATTTAATAGTCTAAATATCAGCATACTTCAGTAGAGCCTATTAACTACTCAGATTTAGGCGCAACTAAATTCACATAGGCTAATATTATAATATTTGACTAATATTATAATAGTTTCCTGGAACTAATAAATAAGAGTAGCTGACATATGTAAGATGTCAAGATTTTACATTAAAATGTATTTACATGCATAAGGGTAAAATGTTTATTTTAAATGCTAACTGCAACTCCACCATATAGAATAATATATCCTCACAAGTATTTCATATCAGCTACCCACAAATACATTTCAAGAGGAATCCCATAAGGTTATTTTCAGTGAAATCAAAAGCAGTGAACAGAGTTATTGTAGGTGTGAAGTAAACCTATAATATGTATATATATATATATATATATATATATAATTAGATAACTCATTAAAAATTTTCAAAAGAGATTATAATATAATTATTGGTTAATATCTATTATTATAACCATTCAGTGTTAGCAGCATTAGTGTAAGATCTTGGAATAAGGGAGAGTCTGACTGTCCTTGATCAAGGACTGAAATGCAGAGTTAATTGTGAAAAACCATATTTATGGGCCCAAGTTGATGTGTTTCACGGATATAGAGCGCCACCCTCTGGACTATTGCGTCTCCTGCCTGGGGGCAGCTGAATTGAGTTTTGTCATAAAATAAATGCAATGCATAAAAATAGGGAAACAATGTTTGCTGAAGATAAAAAGAATTTTAATAGTTATAGTGAAAGTCATAAAAGTTCATTTCAGTTAATTAACAGTGGAACAGATTATTTCAGTCAAAAAATTAATTTGTATAAACCTGTGTAGGCTAATCAGAGAATAATTGATCCAATGAATTAATGAGTTAAGCGATCTGTAACTTGTTTTGCACTCTCAAATTCTGAGTCACATGACAACTATGGCAATGTTCAAAATAGTGTTATTTTAGTTAGTTTGCTTGTTTTATTATAGTTTTATTTATATTCATATTTTGAATTAGTTTTTTGTTTTATTTTTTAGTTTACATGTTAATTTTAGTTTATTTTTTAGTCATTTTGTTATGTGCTTTTGCCATTTTATTAGTTTTCGTTTTGTTTATATACATATATATATATATATATATATATATATATATATATATATATATATATATATATATATATATATATATATAGCCTATAGGTTTCATTTATTTTTGTTTTAGTTTTGATGTATTTCCAGTTAATACTTTTTGTGGTTCAACTTCAACTTATTTCAGTTTATTACCAAGGCAACATTTCTAAGTTTTAGTTTTTCAACTAATATTTATATTTTATTTTAATCTAGCTTTATTTCAATTAACAGAAATGTTTTTAATACTTTTAGTTTTAATTAACGATAATAACCCTATAGCAAAATATGTACACTCTAAAAAATACTGGGTTGTTTCAACCCAAAATTGGGTCAAATATGGATAAACTCAACCATTGGGTTAAAAATTTAAGTAAAAAAATTAACCAAACGATTTATTTTTTTTTTTTTTACATAAAATTTGGGTTGAAACAACCCGGCATTTTTTAAAAGTGTACATATCAGAGCTACCTTTGTGCCTTTATTTCTCAGGTACATTTTAAAAACTTTTTTTTAATTAAATTCATTGTTGGAATAACATTTCTTGTCAAAAATTCTCCAAAAATGGTACCTCCATAAACACTGTTTTGACATTTGCAGAGCACAAGGAGAGGCATTACAATGCTTTGTCCCTGGACATATTACTAATGGTATGAAATCTAATGTCAAGGGGGCGTCACTGGCCTATATTCTTATCCAGAAAAACTGCACGCCTGCAGGCATGAGACGGATACATCCATCACAGACACACCCTTCATCGAGATATACTCCATTTTGACTTATTTTTCTACTTTGTGTCCACTGCCAGTAACCAAGAATACTTTCCAGGAAGAGACAGACATCTTCTGGAGTATATAAAAAACACATTAAAAGTTAAAGAAGAAAAAAAATATATATATATGGTAACACTTAAAGTTTCAGTAGTTAACATTAGTTAACTAAATTATGCATTATAACTATTATTATGCATTACTATACATTATTTTTATGAACTAATGTTAACAACGATGAATAAATAACAAATGTATTGCTCATTGTTAGTTCATGTTAATTAATACAAAATTTATGTTAATAAATGAGACCTTATTGTAAAGTGTATAACATATATAATGTTTTTGAAATAATTATCTTATGCTCACCAAGGCTGCATTTATTTAATCAAAAATAAAGTAAAAACAGTAATATTGTGAAATAATGTTACAAATTAAAAGAACTGTTTTCTATTTGAATATTTGAATAATTAAAATGTAATATATTCCTGTGATGGCAAAGCTGAATTTTCAGCATCATTACTCCAGTCTTCAGTGTCACATGATCCTTCAGAAATGATTCTAATATGCTGATTTGGTGCTCAAGAAATTATTTAGTTATTTAATTTCATTAACTTAATATTAGTACAGTCTGCCATGAATTGACTGTCACTATTACTGGTGAAACAACAGTATAAAATAACACAGATTACATTGTTTTTGTACACTTGTATCGTCTGTCTATGAAATGTTTTATAGGGAATGTGTCTATGTGAATTTCTCTAACCTTTTGTCTTATTTCCAAAATTAGATTGCAATGAATAGAGCATTTTCCCTGTTGAGGTCAAAAGGTCACCACTATAATAAAACACAACTTTAATACATATTCCAGACGTTTCCAGAAAAATCCAGGCTGTTTTCTCAAGACTGACATGTTGTAGTGTGAAAATAAAAAGTAATCTTGTTTGGTTGGATGGTATTGACATGATGTAGATCTGGCATGACTGATGCCCCGTGGATTTGGTCTTGTTGTGATAAAGTGGCACTCTAAAACACATTAATTGAGGATTACTATTCGTTATGTAACATCTTCTCAATATGCACTCATGCTCAAAAAGGGAGTAATTAGAGTTGTGTTAATTAGGTAATTAAGCAAATGAAACGAGAGGACTCTGTTCTTCTTAAGGCTCAAAAGCGATATCCGTCCCTGCAGCTGAAATCACACGGAGACACAAAGGAACAATAGCTGATATTTGCCTATTGTATAAAAAAACAAAGAGCCCTTTATCTCATTCTGTTATGACACAGGTGGCACAATTTCACATATTTTCACTACTGACCTTTGAACAATAAGATGACTTTATTATTATTATCTATACCTAATAAGAATGCAGAGCACAAAAGAACATTCCTGTTAGCATACTAAGTAAGTTAATGGCAATGAAAACAGTGAATATAATCAAAAATACATTTAAAATCGAATTGAAAGTATCTAACTCTCAATCATTTTGCCATTTAGTGGAATAGTATGGGATACCTCAGAAAGAGAAGTATCATTTAAAGGGATAGTTCACCCAAAAATCAAAATTCTGTCATTATTTACTCACCCTCAAGTTGTTCCAAACCTGTATTCATTTCTTTCTTCTGTTGAACATAAATTATGATATTTTTAAGAATGTTGGTAAACAAAACAGTTGCTGGTCCCCATTGACAGCCATAGTATAGAAACAAAATACTATGGAAGTCAATGGGGACCAAAAACTGTTTTGTTACTGACATTCTTAAAAATATCTTCTTTTGTGTTCAGCACAAGAAAGAAAGAAATACAGGTTTGGAACAACTTGAGTTTGAGTAAATGATGACAGAATTTTCATTTGTAGGTGAACTATCCCATTAACACCCCACAGAGGACAGTTGTACTATACCAGCAACACACATCATTTTAGGTTAAAATATATATGAATAGCTATATAAGGGGGAAGTGTGTTTTTATACTGTAGCCAGATATTTAATTAATTAGATTATATTAGATTAGATTAAATATAGCATATCACACTGCTGCCACTGTTATGTCATATTGTGTGAACTGCCTAAAGATGTGTCATGTTCATTACGACAAGGACCACAAGGTGGAGCCAAAATCAACACAGAAAACATACGACCACATAATGACAAAGTTTAAGTCTGTCTTTGTGGTTATTGGTGTTTTGTAAATGTGCTCACATATACGTAACCTATCATTTGTGACTGAATCCTTTCATTTATTCACTAAAACGTCTGCGGAGACTGACTTCACTTCAATTAACTTTGGAGTCTCAAAGACTTCAATGCTGTCTGATAAAATATAATAATAATAACAGCAATTCCAATGAACTTCTCTACCATTTAAAGGTGCAGTAAGCGATTTCTGTTGAAAGTGGATCTGTCCAAGCACCACAATACACTTGTAGCCAATCAGCAGTAAGGGGCGTGTCCACTCATGACGGGGGAGGAGAGAGAGTGAGTAAGAGGGAGATTTGAAGAAAGACTGTAGAAAGAGAGATGGCTGAGAGACATTACAAAAGAGAAAGGTCAGAGGAGTGTCACTGGAAAAAGAAGGGTTATGATCAGGCAAGAGCTTTAGAACCCACGTTAATATTAGACAAGCTTTCCAGCGCTGGAGAGACCTAAGCGAGAAGGCCTGAAAAGAGTGCAGAGCTAGGGGTTGCGTTGTTTCTGCTCCATCCTGAGTAATAGTGGTTTTGTATGTTTCACAGAACCAAGATATGCTGTTGTTGTAATGTTAGCTATAGTAACAGGACAGTTTTGAGTGTAGTTGTTTGTCTGGAGCTGGTGTGCTGCAAACTCTTGCTTGTATACACTCTTGTGTACTATAGGTTCCTTTGTTCTTCCTTGTCATCCGTTCATTATCTTCACTTTATATTTCACGAAACATTACTTTGCTTCACTTTAGATATATGATAAAAGAAACATTGCGGGTTTGTATATTTTGGGGGCAGAGCAATGAAGGGATGGGTGTGTTTGTTTGAGTTGATTTCAAATATCAACAGTGTTTCTGAGAAATTGCTTACTGCACCTTGAATTTCTTTGTTCCTCTGATCTAGTCTAACCAGGTAGATTTTATTGAAACTCTGTTGTATCTTTAGAGATTGTTAACCAGTACAGAAACAGTTTCTGTTTAGGGGTCAATTTGAAATAAGGAAAAACACAATGCAAAAAAAGTACAATAAAACAAATCAAATAATTGAGAGGACTGTTAAAATGTTGCATTTAAGTTGTTCTAAACCTGAATGATCTTCTTTCTTCTGCTGAACACGAAAGAAGATATTTTGAAGAATATGGGTAACCAAACAGTTGACAGCTGACTTCCATAGTGTGGAAATAAACTATGGAAGTCAGCTGTCAACTGTTTGGTTACCCATATTCTTCAAAATATCTTCTTTTGTGTTCAGCAGAAGAAAGAAATTCATTCAGGTTTGGAACAACTTGAGGGTGAGTAAATGATGACAGAATTTTCATTTTTGGGTGAACTATCCCTTCATAGCTTATTTAATAATAGGTTTTATGAAGACTAGAAAATGTCATTAAGTGTAAAGTACAAATTAAATTGTTTTTGTTTATTATAACTGTACTGTGAGCTCAACTTAATATCAAACTTAAGACACAAAATCACAAAGTTGGCACACATGATCAGTCCAAGGCAAAAAGAAAAAGTTAATTCCTGATGCATGTCATGCTTTAATGTGAACCAGAAAGCAGGTTATTAGGTTATCTTTATAAATCAGTTCAACATTTGTATTTAATAGCTGCATCCAAAGAAGGCACTTTATGCTTTTACAGTGACCCAAAAAGCACACTTAAGCCAATTAATTTATGAATTTAATAAGTGGCATCTGCAAGCATAACACACGTTTTTCTCAGAACTAACTTCCCTTTTTGGAGTCCTTTTGAAGTTGAAGAAAAAAAGAGGTGAATTAGTGAATGCATGACAGGTGAGTAATGCACTGCATATTCCATTCATAATTAACCATTTAATGACTGTTACTACCAATAGATTGTTTGATTTGTTCTGCTAAATGTAGTGCTACATAATTTATGTACTAATTTTAAATAAGCACACAGAATAAAAACGCTTTAAAAACAGTGTTTATTAAGAACTTTTTGTGAGATACTAATTGTTCACTTACTTCACAAACCCGGTTTTAAGGGAGCATTTCAGGTGCAATCAGAAAAAAAGACAAACAAAACTGGGCCTTCCACCTTTATGTCACTCCAGCAGGAAACTGCTGTGGCCAGGAAGAAGAGTTATGATGTTTAATTACTGTTTTGATCACATGATCAATTTGTTTGGGTATGTATTTGTCTTTCATTGTTTTGTTTTGTTTTTTTGTTTTCTGTGGTTTTGTTTGGCCTTTTCACTTCAAGGCCAGGATTAATGTTTTGTTTAGAAGCATAAAATTATTATTTTATTAATAATAATTAATTCCCTGCTTTCTTCATAAATTATTAATTACTCCAGGATTCTTGTTTCTTTCATTTACTTTTTTAATTCATTAGAGTATGAAGTCATTTAGCCTCTAAACTCTGCTCAATTAAACTCAGCTGTAGTTCAGTGCATGAACTGGACATTTTTCATTATTCATTGTGAACAGTATAAATATATTGTTTTATATATGTATTTATTGGCAAATGTTTTGCTTTAAAGTTGTGCTTGTGCTGTCTTTACAATAAATGTCAATTGGTTTAATATTTTTATCCAATGCAATGACTTTTTTATATTTTTTTTCCTGGTAACTTTATTAACAGGATTGCCATGCATTACATATATTTCAATTAAGATTGGGTTAAACCCAGGTGTAGTTCATTGCATGGATTTTTCCCACTAATTTCGACAACAAAAAGTGTCTAAATATTTTCTATATTCATTTTGAACAATATGTATATTGTTTTATCATTTAAACCAAACAAAAATAAAGAGTGAAAAAAAAGGAGTGCTTATTTTGTCTGTCTTTACAATAAATGTCACTTGGTTTAATATATTCATATCTAATGCAATGTATCTTTATGCCACTACACTGTGTCTAGACATTCGGCAAATACCGAAATAGTTGCTTAATTGTATGACAATATCTAAACACTAGAGGACGCTATTCATCACAAAGCTGACTGGTGCTGCTTCTCTCCTGGAAATGATAGTACCATCGATTCAGCTCTGGACATTTGTTTGATATATTCTCTCTCTCGTGTCACCGTGTGACTTCAGATGTTTTCTTTCTATTACTGTTCTCAGGTTTAGTGACTTTATCAGGTGAACAGCGCGCTGATTGACAGGTATCAGTCATGATAACACTTCAGCACCACGGACAGCGCTCCGCTTACCTTAAACGACACCACACCAGACCAACTGCATCAACTGCCACCAAGGACTGTGTTAAGACTGATGTAATGCCGATGTAAATACAGTATAGGCGTGGTACATCTACATTTTTACCATGGGATCCGTGTTAAAAGTAATTGCAAAAATTGTGAAAATAGTTCTAGTTTGAATGTGAATTTGAATTTTTTTAAAATGTTGAATTAATTGGTATTTGATAATTGTTGAATTAATCAAATTAAAACCACAGCCCTCTCAGATGGCGATGAATTTTAATCGTTATATATTTTAAGAACTGTTTCATGAGATCCAGCTGGTGATGTAGTCTCTGGTGTAAGTTATTTTTCCTAACTTTTTTATTCGTATAAGTCTGTAGCAAACTATTTTTAGTAGGCTTATTGCAAAAACATTATGTATTATTATTAGTAGTAGTATTGCTATAGATATGCATATAACAAATGTATGTTATATAGAAAGTATACATCTATTGAACTGTTGCCGAAGTCATCGAGCTAGCAGCGGATTGGCCCGCGTTAGCAAACGTTCCGAGATGACGTGCAGCTTCAGTGTAGACAGCCTCAAGCCGTTGCGGCGCGACGCGTCGCGAGGCGTCATCGGCCGCTTCCAGTGTAGACTCGGTGACAGAATCGCACCGCTCTCCAGACGGACCCACCGTTGCTGTCACCGGAGGTTCCCATTATACTCCCCCCCCCCCCTTCACCTCCCCCCAAAACAAGAACGCACTAGACAAGACGACTACGTGCTCCGCCGAGTTCTCCACAATAGACTGGATGCGTACGTATATAGGCTGTTATTTATTCAAAAAATAATGTTTCGATAAAGCGTCTTGGCTTGTTTTCGGCCTGCACGACCGCGATTTTCAGATCGTTGGGTCAATGGAGACGGATACGTGTATATTAGGGTGTCTTTTCTTCGACAAAAAATGGATTGCCCAGCATCTGCTTTGAAGAATGAAGAATCGTACGACGCTGACGTAAACAAAACGATGTCTTGGATCTCCAAACGGCTAGAGGTATGGTCATATAAAAGACTCAACTGATTGTTAACGGCTGATATTTTGTACATCAAACTGGGGGACCAGGACTGCTTAATGTCGGATTACAAAGCCCATGCTGGGTTGTGCTTGCACAGATGGCGAACACAAGTGATCCAGGGGGAAGCAACCCCTCGCTCCAGAATTATGCCATCACTGCGTCTGCGGTCAAACTGGCGTCTTTGGGGCTCATCACCTGCATCAGCCTGCTCGGGAATACCGTGCTCTCCGTGCTGGTGCTGAAAGACAGCTCGCTCCACAAGGCTCCATATTACTTCCTCCTCGACCTGTGCGTGGCAGACATCATCCGCTCGGCTGTGTGCTTCCCGTTCGTGATGATCTCCATCAGCAGCGGCTCCGTATGGAGCTACAGCATCATCAGCTGCAAGATCATCGCGTTCATGGCCGTCTTGTTCTGCTTCCACATCGCGTTTCTCCTGTTCTGCGTCAGCGTAACGCGCTATATGGCCATAGCGCACCACCGGTTCTACTCCAAACGCATGACGCTATGGACATGCGTCGCGGTGATATGTATGGTGTGGACGCTTTCAGTCGCCATGGCATTTCCACCCGTCTTCGACGTCGGGACCTACAAATTTATCCGCGAGGAAGAGCAGTGCATATTCGAGCATAGATACGTGAAAGCCAACGACACGCTGGGCTTCATGCTCATGCTGGCTGTGATTGTGGCCACGACGCACGTCGTGTATGTCAAAATGCTGTGTTTTGTTTACGACCACCGTAAAATGAAACCCGCGCAGCTGGTTCCGGCTATCAGCCAGAACTGGACTTTTCACGGACCTGGCGCGACGGGCCAGGCCGCTGCCAACTGGATCGCGGGGTTTGGACGCGGTCCGACGCCGCCGACGTTAGTGGGCATCAGACAAGCGGCACACAACGCCAACCGGAGGCTGCTCGTGCTGGACGAGTTCAAGATGGAGAAACGGATAGGAAAGATGTATTACATGATAACGCTGGCGTTTCTGCTCTTCTGGGCGCCCTACATTGTCTCGTGCTACATCCGGGTGTTTGTGAAGGGAAACGCGCTTCCTCAGGTGTACCTGACCGCGGCCGTGTGGTTGACGTTCGCCCAAGCGGGGGCGAATCCCATCATATGTTTCATATTCAATAAGGAGTTGAGAATGAGATTCAGAGCCTGTTTGCCGTGTTGCCTGACTACACAAACACCAATGGAGCCCTACTGTGTGATTTGAAGTGTTCTACTCACTTGTTTTCACTGGCTCTGCCTGCTTGTCAACATATCCTTACGAAAATTTTCCATGGTTTTGTCATAGTAAAACTTTGGTTTTTTGGCGTATAACCACAACAAAACCACCATATTTAAACTATGGTTTTTGTAGCAAAACCATGGTTATTTCGTGGTTACCATGGAATAACTACAAGAACCATGTTTTATTCGTAGTAAAACCATGGTTAATTTTAGTAAGGGACAGTGGCCTCAAAAAGTAGAAGAGACCGGGGAGTGGTTATTCTCTATATTTGGATTAGAAAATCCCCATATTTGTCGTCTTTAAATTAAAATACTTCTTCCTAAACAGTATAAATTCATGTCGAGTACAAAGAGTGCTGCTTTAACAAGCCATTCTTCTCATGGGAATGGGTGTAACATTATTAGAAATAATGTATGTTTTAACTTTTGTGCATTCATTTCTTGTGGTAGGCCTAATCAGCCACCCCCATCACTAACTGCCAAATCCATTTCAGTACAAAAAGGGAAACATAATTGAAATATGTTGAAAACATAATACATTTCACATAAATGACTATTCTGTAATTTAACATCCATGATCAAATTGTAATGCAGTGATTTCAACCAGTAGCTCATTTCTGATTGGTTAAACACACTGTGTCAAAACACTCCCCAATCTTCCCTATAATGTGCTTTCTTTTCTTTTCTTTTTTAAATGAATGCCACTTGATATTTTGTTATCTAATGCAATGGCATTCATACATGTGCTGAAACTTTTTGTGGCCACTGTAGCATGTGATCTTTTCTTTCAGTAAGAGGTTAAAAAGACCAACATTGCATATCAGAAGATCCATATCCACATTTATGCAATCCACATATTGATGTAAATAATGTAAAAAGATGATTTATTTATATTCTGGAGCTCTTTATAACTGATATGTAATATATTTGCTATGACTTTTTGTGTGAACAAAATGGCCAGTGGCTTTTTACAATCACATGGACTAAATGTGAATAAACCAAGTCCCTCTCACAGTCCCTTTATATACTGGAAAATTGTTTTCAGTGGACACAAGCGAATTTGGCTGATGGGTCAGTGTTGAGGAGACCATGATTTGTATTTTAATTAAAATAAATGATTATAAATGTACTGTGTTGGTGCAATACATGATTCAAATGTGAGGACAAGTGCAAGCAAAAGGCCAACAAGGCATTAAAAGAAGGGGATTTTGTTGCCATGTCAGACTAAACTGATTTTGTAAAACGTGTTTTTGTACATATTGTGCTAAGCCTCCATCTCATTAGATGTTGTGAGGAAAAACCCCAAGCTGTAATGTGATGTTTCAGACACACTCATCCAGGGAGAAATTTTTGGCTGCATTTCCATCCCCCCACCCTTCCTACAGACAGTTATATAATACAGAGCCCTTTTTTCCTGAACCTCCCCTCAGCACAACTTCAGCGCTACATTTGTGTGATCTGGTGCACTGACAGAATGAATGCAGGCCCCTGGAGATGGGAAAAAGGATTATTTGTCTTCAATAAATGTAAACAGTGCATCCTGGATAGCTGCTTTATACATGAAAGCAGGATATACCTGAAGAGGGGAAAATATTTCTGTTTAAAACAGAGATTAGAAAGAGAGAAGGCCATAAACACCATAGATATTGAAGGTGACATGTTGCCCTTAATATTTAGGTTAGCAGTCAACCAAAAAGGTTTTTTTTTTTTTTTCCCTTTTATGGTTTATTCTTACATTTACTTTAATGCCTTAAAAGAATTCTAAGAGGCAAAAACCATCAATTAACCAGGATCATTTAAAGGTATAGTGCACCAAAAAAAATGACTCGCCCTCATGTTGTTCCAAACCTGTATAAATTTCTTTCTTCTTCGATAAATGTCTTGCTGTTTTATATATATGTATGTATGTATATATATATATATATATATATATATATATATAATTTTTTTTACGATGTTTTGGACCCAAATTACTTTCAACATATCTTCTTTTGTGTTTCACAAAAGGATAAAAGTCATACAGGTTTGGAATGACATGACACTATCCCTTTAAATTTTCCCTCTTATATCCATTCTGACCATCCTTACATAAAAATGTCATTGAGAAACACAAACTGCTCATTTCACAAAGAGAAACTGCATTATTGACTCATGTTGTGATCATTCTAACATAGCAATATAATGAAAAGTTCCATCAGCTAATTGGAGTGTTTTATTTAAACGGCCTTTGCCATCCATGGAAGGCCCAGAGGAGAGATGGAAATAGGCCACAATCTGCTGAGCTGTTAACACAACCATATTATATATGAACAAACTGTTTTTAGAGCAGTTTCGGTCTTGCTTCTAAGAGTTTCTGATGCCATACTGATCAGAATGGTGGCTGCAGTGCCCAAGGGAAAACATATAGACCAAGGCACTTGCTTTATTAAAAAAGCATTTCTATTCACTCCGCATTCCCGCCTTGTGTACAGATGCACCACACTTATTGCCTTCTTTTTGGCCTCCTTCCATCTAGTGCATTAAAACAGCAGTTATAGTCTGATGGAAACACATACTTGAAAAGCAGGCCATGAATATTTTATCCATGCAACAGCATTCTCTCTAACTTATGAATGCGATGTACAGTTTGTTTTGTTTAAGCAATTGGACCTTCATGGACTCAAATGGTTCTTCAAAAGGGAAAGCCTATTTAAAACTTACAGAAGTTTGTATATTTGTTTTTTAAGTGCATCTGTTATTTAACAATGACACGATAGCTCTACACAGTGTTCCAGCTCCAGCACTCTCAATGTTATTCAGTGCTGCAAAGGAGAGTAAATAAAGTGACAGTGACCCTTTTCCCAGGACAGTTTCTTCACTATGACGCACTGAAGTGAGGAATACTAGAGTAAGCATTTTAAGAATAGTACTGTCACGGTGCTTTGACATATCCTCTAAGCCCAAACTGCAATCTACACAAAATACCACAGAGTATTTGGATACTAGACCAGTAGAACAGAGTTATTTGTGATAGCAGGAATTAAATCATAGATATTCATTGTTCATTGATTTGCATTATATTCACTATAAAATGGCAAGTCAAAAGCATCCAACAAAAAATTACAAAACAGTACCATTGTAGTAGTACATTTTCTTTTGAACATGCATATTTTGCATATGTTCCATACTAATAACATGCTATTATTTGAAGTATTTTGGAGCATCATTTAAATACTATGGTAAATAAATATGGTAATCATTTAGTATGGTATTTATGAAAGTACAATTATGAAAACTCTAAAAGTCCCCCTATTATGCTATTTTAAAGGTTCCTTGTTTTGGAGGTCTCTACAATAGGTTTACATGCATCCAAGGTCAAAAAACACTCAAATTTTCTCAATATACATTGCACATCTCCTCATTTCTCAGAGTCTGAAAACAGTTTAAACCCCTTCTTTCCGCAAGCCTACTCTGCTCTGATTGGTCCAATTGTCCAGTCTGTTGTGATTGGTCTACCACCATTTACAGACCATGTCGGAAACGAAACACCTGTTACCATATATGAATTTCAGCTCTGGAGGCATCCTCAGCTAATCTTTTCCAAGTTCGCAAAAAAAAAACAAAAAAAAAAAACAAAAACAAAAAAACAATGCAAATTAGGTGCGTTTGCATCAAGTTGTTCGCGCGGATGGCGGTGGTGTTGGTAACCTAGTAACGAACAGTAAATAAAACACTGTGACCAAGCGTTCGTGAAGGGTTTGCCTAAACACTTGAGTAAGAAAACAATAAAAGAGAGCCGTCTCAACTATTCTCAGCTTTATTAAGCGTCACACACATGTGAAAGGACAACCCCGAAAAACCCGCGACACACCAGTACAAAAGTACGCATGACCCTACGCATATCTACGGCAAGCCTCAAAAGGAAATGCATTGCAAACACACACATACACAACATATACAGTTCCAGTACATCCAGAATTAATGCATCATAACAGAATCAAACATAAATGTATAACATATCTGTATAACACCATCAGCGGAAACAGCCGATTAGTCAATTTATTTAGCAAATGCATTTCCATCTCCCATTATTCGCATTAACCCTTTTTTGCACAAAAACCACCTCAAGCAAGCATAAAAACTTTTTTTGCGAATTAAGGGAATTTTTTCCCCCGAAATTTGGCATTTCCTTTACTAGTTTCTGATGCGATACTGATGAAAACATAGCAAGTGATACGAACAGTAACAATGGCAACGGTTCTTTTCAAATCAATTTTAGCGCGAGAATTGCATTAAGTGCTTTGAATGCAGTGCATGCAAAGTGGATTAATCTTCTCGACATGCCGACAACACGAATTAAACTCTTCCAGGCCTCAGCTACAACTACAGTGTTTGAGGACAGGTCAAAGATGTTATTCACGGGCAGTCAATGAAGACCATAGGCTGGAATTGTGCAATTTTTTTTTTTTACATCGTTATGTAGGAATGTAACAGGAAGTGAGACTGGAATTGTTGACGTCTCGTTTTGGCAGTTCAGAATCGATTATTTCTTTTAGGAGACAATGCGCTTTGATCTTTAAAACTTTACAGACCTTTTACATTCACAAACAGCTATATACTGTAACACCACATTAAAGGTAATATTTGAAAAAACAAAATGGAGCACTTTAAAAATAAAGGACAAAAGAACCATTTTTTGTTTTCTCAAAGACCCTTTTAGCAAAGAGTTAAAATAATCATTTTATTTTCTTACCGTGAAGAACATTTTAGTAATCTAAAGAAACCTATTCCACTATAAAGAACCTTTTGTGCAATGGAAAGTTTCCATGAACGTTAAAGGTCCTCTGTGGAACCATCAATGCCAATAAAGAACTCTTATTTTTTGAGTGTATGAGTACACTGGAACCGTTAAATGTCGATGACGTTACATTATCACAAATAAACTATGGTTCAGTGGGAAACTGAATGATTGTGTTTTAGTCCTTGACTAATGAACTGTCAAAAAGTTGGCGCATACCACTCTGATAACAACCACAAACATGTTTGCCATGCCTCTATGCTAAACTTGAAGTAGCATTGGTGTCAAGTTCAAATAGCTATTACACTCTCTAATTCAAGACTTCAGTAGCCCACTTCTCAATTTTTTCCTTTGAAGATGTAGTAAAGAAGCTGCATTTGAGACAGCTAGGCAGTATATTATAACTGAGAATAGAACAAATAAAAACACTGATAAAAAAAAATGAATCTGATTTCTCACTTTCCTAGCATTACTACACACTGGTTTCTGTAAGAACCACAGGTAAAAGCAAAATTAATAAAAGAAATTAGCTTTATACTACCTTAGTGTATAATATTTTAAAGCTGCTGTCCGTAACTTTTTTTGGTTAAAAATTATCCAAAATCAATTTTTGAGCAAGTACATATCCAGCTAGTGTTTAAAACTATCTCCTTATCTTAGCTTGATTCACAACAGTAAGCTTGTAATAATGTTTTATAATAAGAGCAACCTGGTGGATTTCCGCGGGAAATTTGAACATGCAGCAGTTTGTCTTTGCGTCATTACGTCACATCTGTAAACAGAAAGAAGGAGTCCAGGCTAGTCGGCTTAATCATGTGAGGATGCTGCTGGTAGCGGATCATTTATAGCCTGTTTTCACAGCAACTGAAATAATTAAATGTCAATCTGACACTGACAATCATCAGTGACAACTGGAGATTCACCCGTAGTCAAAATCAAACGACTTCAGACGGCAGAGTGGTTACAGAAATTGATATCTATAGGTAACGCTAATATACACTAAATACACAGTCGCCCAATGCTGATGTTGTTAAAATTAACAGTTTGAGAACAAAGTATAACAGTAATAATAATTTGTAGCGCAGTAATAATAATCCAGGCTAAGTGATCGTTAGATTTAATCATCATTGGCAGCACTATTTATTGTAGGCCTAATGCTTTTTCCCTCAGTTGGTCAGAACAAAAGTGGCAGAAATGTTACTTACTTGTTCAGATTACATTTTCCAGTGAAAGTTCTTATATTAGTCATACTTTCAAGACGTAAAATCTGTGATTCTGAAGTACAGTATCCACACCGGTGCGGTGACTGACAACAAAGATTAAATTAATCCGCGCTGAGCCGTGCCGAGGCACAACACACGTAACGATAACAATTCCGCATATGACTGCAATTGCAGGTTTCAAACAGAGATGGCAACAAAGAGGAAAAATGCCGGACTGCAGCTTTAAGCATGAGAAGTATTTATATATTTTTATTTATTTATTTAGGTCATATTTTTGCCAATATTGTTTGCATTTTATGACCTCATTTGCTAATTTATTCTAATTTACTATAATTTACTTTCTATTCATTATCATTTTATTATAATTTACTTTCTTTTCATTTTTCATGAAGATTAAATAAATAAAATAAAATAAATATATCTAAAACACTTTTGCAACTATACACTTTATACAAACATTAGCATGCTATACAGGCAAACATCTTCATCACAGGTATTGATCCTGGAAAGGAAATGGCGGGAGACATTTGGACTTGCCATCAGCTGTGGTGATGCAGGCTAGGTTGGGCAGACATGGGCATGTATGATGGAGTCTCTTCCCAAAAAAAGGCACCTAAGTAGAAATAAAAGATTAAAAAAAAAACAAAAAAAAAAACAGAAACATACAAAAATCATAATGAACATGAGGAGGAAAGTGATGAAATGAACCTTGTGGCTCATTGGATGACATTCTTCTCCCATCTGACCTACTGGGATGCACATTCGCAGGTTTCGGATCCACAGGCTGACTGCACAACACATGCCACCTCCACACTGAGAGTCCTTCTCACATGCCTGCACACACAAAAACACACAGGTCTTAGGGCTCTTTCTCATTATAAACACATCAAATGTCCACTTTTGACTCTAGTAAGCCAACTTATCAGTGATGAAATGTTCACCTCAAGCACTTTTTTTTAAAATGCATTTTTAAAGCTATGTATAGTGAGCATGAGCCCAAAAAGGTGGCATAGGATTTTCTCTTGTGGATCCAGGCTACTGATTTGCCCTGACAGGCCGTGTAGGATGATGGTCTCAGTGTGTTCGAAAATGCCATGCCTCCATCTCCATTAGGCCTGGGGTGTTCTGACAGCACTCTCGCATATTTTGGGAGCGCTGAAGGCTTTACTGTCCTGACAGGTGTGGAGGAAATGCATTTGAGCATCCCAACACATTCATGTCAAACAGCAAGGCATCTCTGCTGACCCTAGAAATGCTCTGTTTTTAAACTTTGCAGTGTTAAGGAACGACTTCATGCATGTATGAATACATGCATTGTAAATGTATTGTTTTATTATTTCATCATCACATTATTTAATTTTGTGTGCACTAAAATCTGGAAACATGCCATGTTAAAAGTGAAACACAGAGCTTTGATTGGTTGAATACTTCTAAATGTCAGTCATCAGCTATACCCATAATGGCAATCTATGAGTTAATAGTCTTTAGCAAACAGATTTTGGTCAAATTTAGTTAAGAAAGGTTATCTAGACAAGTCAAGATATAACAAAAAAAGTTTTGTACCTTTTATGAAATCAACTATCATGCATTTTTTGCTTTCTCTTGATACATATGACCAGCAAATCTTCTTTTTACAATTAACATGGCAAAACTTTTAGTAAGATTGAGGCTTGATGATAATAAATGACTACGTTTAATAAGTTAAAATTATACATTTTTTAAACATTTTTTTCAATGCATCCTCAGTCTGTATTGTCCCTGAACCAGATACAAAAGCAAACAAACAAATAAGTAAATATCTAAATGTATATATAATGTATATTTCTATCTATCTATCACCACATACATGAATAATACATACAAATCTCCCCTCAGTTTCACTCTAATGATAGTTCTACACTGCAGATATTAAGATATAATTGTAATTTGTTCTACATAATGGAATGAAAAAGGGTCTACTACAAAACTTACACATAAATGGCACTTAAAATATATAGATGCAGTAAATAATCAAAAATAAATACCTCAAATGAAAGGTATAATTCAATCATTCAATCAAATTTGACATTCAAACAGATCAGTGATTTCCAAACAATGTTACTATTAGGATTGATTACACACACACACACACACAAAAAAATAATAATTTAGTGTTCTATAGAGTTCTACAGTGTTCAATCCACTTAACCAGACTGGCCCCGAAAGTTGTAAGGGTCACTCACCCCGGTGATGACTGCAGTGGAACCATGAGACACTAGCAACAGGCAGAGAAAGAAAGAAATGTTGGATGTCATGGTCTTCAAACGCTGTTGTCACAGGTTTCTCTCCCCTGGGGAGAGGGATCCAAGCACTACAAACACACACACACATACAAAAAAAAAGGCTTTAAAGTTTTGTCTTTCTTCAGGTGCCAAAGTCCAACAGATACAAAGGGTTGTCATGTAATATGTGTGAGGATATGTATGTATACTCCAAAACGTGAAGAGAGGCAGCTTCTCAGTTGTTCCGATGAGGGACGGACGGTTTATAAGCACTGTCCTTCATTCAGAGTTATCAGTGAGTCATGTCTTCATACGCGAAAGAGATGGAGTACAAAAGAGAGGAACAAAGAAAAACCAAGGTAATACAGTCGAAACCCCACCGCCCACCTGCCTGACACACAGTCCACCCCTCACATCCAAATTTTAACATTCTCTTAAATCTGAGACATCTTTTCCACTGTCCCAACTTGGGTCTATTGCAAACCCCCCAACATGATTAAAAGTCTGAATTAGAAAATCGATAGTCCTTGTGCACGTGATTTCGGTGCATTCTGAAATATTGTCATGTTAAAAAAAGAATAATTTGACCTGCAAAACCTACAATATTTCCCAAGGCTACTAAACCTGTTTAGACACAAATTTCATTTCATGAATCTAAGATACGCCACACAAAAGATGTGTCCCCCCAAAAGACGTTTTTATTAAATATTTGTTTAATGAGTGTCTGAAATGGCAATGAAAAAAAAAATGATGAAGGGAAGCTATGAATGGTGTTGGTTCACCAGGCCAGGGATGGCAACGTCATCTGCAAACATCCTTGAGCATTAAGAACGGAGGTTCAAGGTGGAGAATATGTTGAAAACATCCTTTACGCACTGCAAGGAATGTGAAAGAGCTGCCTGTCAAAAGTGTGATCACAAGAATTTAGAAAGCACCCAAAAAGATAAATCAATAGATTTTCAATTTCGGTGGTTTAAATCAATGCTCGTGACTTGCGTGAGTGCTTTTACTGTAATTTAGGCAAGCGCGCTCATAATAGAAGCGACGCGGCCGCGACGCGCATGCAGTGCGGTGCACTCGTTTTTCCAGACGCGCCTATGCTGCGGCGAGATGAAAACATCTCAACTTTTCAGAATGCCGCAAGCGCACCGCAGGTCACGTGACAAGTGGCCCGCGGGCCGGCAGTTTGAGACTACTGCCATAAAGACATGGATGAGCGAGTTTGGTGTGGAGGGTCTTGACTGGCCTGCACAGAGTCCTGACCTCAACCCGATAGAACACCTTTGGGATGAATTAGAGCGGAGACTGCGAGCCAGGCCTTCTCGTCCAACATCACTGAAGAATGGTCAAAAATTCCCATAAACACACTCCTAAACCTTGTGGAAAGCCTTCCCAGAAGAGTTGAGGCTGTTATAGCTGCAAAGGGTGGGCCAACTCTATATTAAACCCTACAGATTAAGAATGGGATGTCATTAAAGTTCATGTGCACGTAAAGGCAGGCGTCCCAAAACTTTTGGCAATATAGTGTAGCTTTTATGCATGTTAAATAAACACAAATCATATTTTCACACTTTCTGCATAAAATTACAGCTTCATTGGAAATTATGCACCATAATATTCTGTTCACAAATGATTTTTACCTTGATTTTACAGTTTTCTTCACACATTACATGCTTCATTTTTCATTTTAAGCTCTTCACTGCTGTCTCCTTGGTAAATAAATAAAATAATTTTAAATGCAATAAATATGGAAATGGTTTGTTTATTTCACTCTTTGTTTAGATTAGCATAGTTTTATTTGTTATAATTTATATTTCTATTATGGTTTTTCATACTTAAAGATTGAAAGGCTGGATTTGGAATGAGGATAAAACAATCAAATATATGGAGGCATTTGAAAGGCAGCAAAAATAAATGCTGAAGGCCTGATACAACAGTTTAAATGTGACCTTCATATAAAGAAAGAAAGAACCCCTGGGAAATAAAAGAGTATAAAGTTGAAGAAAGTGTCCAAATACTCTTTGAGGCCGCTGTATGTGGACTGAGTTACTAGACCTTTCATTTCATTATGAAGTTTTGCCAATTACATGTCCATCCATTTGTTTGTACATCGATCTGCCAGTAGACTAAAACAAACAAAATATTTGCTTCACAACGGACTTGCCAATGACCACTGACCCATTACTTTTGAACTGGCATGTAATGACAGCAGCTCTAAACAACCAAACAACTACAGCACAGTGGCCATTCATAAATGTGTAACTGTGCGTTTAAGTCCTCCTGGGAAATTCATATTTATGAGTTGGGAAGTCGTGTTTACGTGGTCAGGTGAAGTCCTGTTTAGACGTCACTTTCGTCTGAGTAAGATGGCGGTGTGCCTTCTCTTAATTAACTTCACAAAAATACAGCAAGGGTTTTAAACTACTACAAGAAAATGAACAACAAAAAATGTGCATCAGGTGTGTTTTGTTTTTTATGTTTTAAATTACTTCATGAGGCCACTGTAAACTTTATCGTTACATGGTGTTACATTACAATGCTATTATATTTTGTGCAGGCAATTGGCTTATTTTGTTGTAAATAAAAAAAAAATCTGACAATGTCACTGCTAAATACTTATTATATACTGTGGCATTTCACCACGTTTCTTACTCATGCGCCCCCAACTTGGGAACTTTAGGCTTAAAGAAAATCCTGAGCTTGCCACACATATTTACGACTTTGTGATGGTGCTCATGTTCGACTCATAAATACGATCTTTCCAACATGACTTGAATGCACCATAAGCACATCTTTCTATCTACTGGTGGTTTGCAAATTTTTTTTATTATTTTTTATTATGATAGGACAGTATGTAGACAGGAAGTGAATTGGGAGAGAGAGAGAGGGGAAAGGGATCAGGGAACTTGGGTCACCCGAAGCGCAATGGCGCTATATGTCGCCGCGCTGCCCACAAGGCTATCAGCTCTGACTGGTTTGTAAATTTTAAAGAGAATTTTTTATAAGCCTTTACAAAAAAAGTCGTTTTAAACACACCTCAGCTCAAGCACTGTACGACTTTTGTAATAGTGGACATTGTTGCCAGCACAGTAATGTAGTTTCAGCCTCATAAAGGACTTATTAATATCCCATTAGTGCCTCTCTCTCGTTCTATTTCTCTCTGTGTGCCAGGTGTTTGGCCTCCTTCCCCCACACTGCTTCTCTCCTGCATCATCTCTGAGTTATTAGCGCTGACATTTTTTGACTTCAGACCAAGAGTGATGTGAATGGTTAAAGAGGACCATATGAGATCCAGTAGAACTGCAGTCTTGTATCGTAAAATTCAGTGATACATGTTTATCTAAGCCTTCTCTGTAGTATCATGGTTTGTTAACAAGACCCCCATAATCCAGTGCCATAATCCTTTATTATGCTTGAGTAAACGGAGCAGATGGTTTAGAGACGGGATTTAAGCAAACTGCAGTAGAGATGATTACATAGCAGCTCTTTTGTAGCCTATGAAGGTCTTACAAAGAATTAGTGGGGAGCATAAATGTTTAATGCTAAACAGAAATGTAACTTTAAACAGATTTGCCAAGGTCTCTAACGAGAAAAATGAACATTTTCATTTGACTCATGCACTATATTTCAGACTGATTAAATACTCATTCATTCATGTGTCACTGTAATAATCAGACAGGTAAGTTCTGTTCCAAAAGTAAGCTGTCTAGACAATACTTAAAAGGTATCAGTAGCTATGTTTCTATCTAAAGTTGCAAATTTAAATTGGAATATCGCATAAAACATTTGCGAATAAAGCACCATTTCTGTCCCAATTTTCCATTCCAATTCCTGGGAAATTGCTGCAAAATAGCTGTAATAAAAATGAAAGTTGCTGAAATCAGAGAAGCTACTGTGGCTCTTTTTTCATACATCATAAATGACCTGTGCCTCAGAGCTTGCAGACAAAATGCAACAAACGTTGTTATGTTATCCTGTGTTTGGAGGCGTATGTCTAGTTTTTGGGAACGCGGTCATTTGAGACAGCTCTGGGAGGTAATTATACCCAACCATTTTGATGATAGACTTTGGCTCAGATATTTCAGAATGATCAAACCAAGATTTGAGATGATAGGCAATGAAATTAGTCCACTGGTTATTCCAGTTATCCAATCAAATCCTCTGTTGAGGCAAAGTTTGTTGTTGCCCATCAAGGGATTTATTCGGTAAATGTGTTTCCATCATTGTTTATGTGCGTGTCTTCTTGTTAAATAAAAAAAATATGCACTTTAATTGAACACATACATTTTTTATGCACATTTTTAGAATATATGCACATTTTTAACCTAAAAATTAATATATAAATAGGTGGATGCTACAGTGGTAGCTATAGACACCTAGGTCAAAATCTAAGACAGCATCCCAAAATGCACAAAAACACTAATTAATTCAACACTATACACTATAAAACTAATTTTTGCATCAAAAATGAGTGTTATGTATTTGTGTGTCAGGTATCTGGTTGTTTCTAATTAGTCGCATATACGATTCTATATTAGTTAAGATGTTGTCTTAGAAGGCAGCTGCTATTTAGGCAGTAGACTGTAAGACAAGCACTAGGTATTTAAACAGAACTATAGAATAAACATGTCGCTGTCCATTTAGGATATATTTTCTGCATATACATTTTTTTCCCCCCAGTTTCCTCACTTACTATATTCAGTTGACTCACTGGAATTCAAAAACACAGATTTATTATTATTTATTTTTCGAAAACTCTAGTGAAATAAGTAACCTTTACTACCTCATGTTCTCTGAAGGAAACCTCTTTGTCTGGCTGCAGCTGGATATTGTGCCATCACGTTCTGGTACTGGTACCCTCAGTAGGTGTCAAACTGAGGGTGAAAAAAACACACACAGAGCAATTATTTCAATTATTTCTTGCTGTGTTCCCTGTGCTATCAGGATGGTTTTGTGTGGGTGTTTGGCAGTTGGGATGATGCAGAGAAAGTGTAGAAGTGTCTTTTGGTGTCATAACGGATTGCTGAGTGCCTCATTGCATGTGAAACCTCATGAATACAGAAATGTCTAATACAATGAAGACCAGCAGGCATGCGTTTACATCCAACACCAATTATTCCACCCACTCCTTAGTGTTTTAAATGTGTATGGCAGACTTTGCCCTCTCATGTCCTTGTAACAATTTTTTAAAAACAATGTTTTTTATGCTTTGCATGTCAAACTGAATGGGAAGTAAACTTAATGTTATGTCAAAAGCAAATTAATTCAGGTTTAAAATATACATTATATGCTGGTGAATTGTGAATGTATGAAACTATGTAAATGATTTGGCCTACATTTAGCTATGAATTATTGAATAAAGCAGTTTACCCAAAATGGTAGCTTTGGGGTAAAGTGTGTCAAATGCATGGGGGTAAGCTGTGCCAGCTGTGCATAGCTCCTAAATAGTTTGTCATATTTAGCAGACAGGAGTTTTGCTGTGAAATTGGGCGAATGCATGTCAGTCCCACAAGGGTCCATTCTTGTCCCCCTTTTGTTTTCAATGTACTTACTCCCTTTAGGAGCTATATTTAGGAAGCATGGTGTCTCATTTCATTTGTATGCTGATGATACACAGATTTATCCGCCACTTAAAAAAGACAATGGATCTGATATTTGCCCTCTTTTGAATTGCTTAACAGACTTTAGGGACTGGATGGCGTTCAATTTTTTTAAATTTAATGAAAATAAAACCGAGATTATGTTTTTTGGTAAAGGCGGAAACCAGGCTACCATAAATTCTATCCTTGGCTAAGTATAGAAAACCAGTGGTGAAAAACTTTCAACAAATAAATTCTGTGGTCAAATCTTGTTTTTTTAATTTGAGACTTTTAGTGAAGATGAAGCCCTTTCTTTCTTTTAGAGATTTTCTCACGTTTAGGTTATTGTAATTCTCTCTACATAGGAGTTAGCCAGAAAGCCCTGTCGCACCTACAGACAGTCCAAAATGCGGCTGCGAGATTGCTAACAGGCACCCGAAAGCGTGATCATATCACTCCTATTTTATTGTCCCTTAAATGGTTGCCAGTCCATTCCCGAATTGAATATAAACTTTTATTGTTTGTTTTTAAATCTCTGAATGGGCTGGCATCTGGAGTATCTGGAGACAGTAGTGAACCGATATTCCTCTATTAGGCCCCTGAGATCTTCTCACTAGCTTCTTCTAGTGGTTCCCAGATATAAACTAAAACTACGAGGGGATTGAGCTTTCTCAGTAGCTGCTCCAAAGTTATGGAACTCACTGCCCCTTTCTATTAGATCCGCTGAGACAATTTCTAGTTTTAAATCTTTAAATGCTCATCTACTAACTATGGCTTTTAATTTTTTGGGTGATTAATTCTTAGATGTGTATGTGTTTCTATGTTTTTCTTGTTTTTTGTTGGCTTTACTCTTAGATGTGTATGTTTTTCATGTTTTATATTAAGTAGGTTTGGTGTTTATTTATTTTTAATGTACAGCACTTTGAACAACCTTGGTTGTATTGAAATGCGCTTTATAAATAATACATACAAATACAAATAGTGGCATAACCAATAAGCAGAGCAAGCTTAACCTCCAAATGCAGGAAATTAATATTCAAATGAATATAGAAAATACTACCAAAAAAAAAAAAATTTGAAAATTGAAATGTTGACAAGAACATAAACACTATGCTTGAGGAAAAAAGCAGACATACTGAAATATAATTATTAGTTTTCTCTCTTTTCCAGAAAACAATTTAATTAAAATGGCACAGCTTACCCTTTTTTGTTTTTGTTTTTTGACAATAATAAAAAAATAAAACATTTCTTATGCATGTTATTTCTGAACATGTAAGCTTACACATTTTGCACAAAAATTTGTGTTAGTGTTGTGCAGGGTGTGTGCAAACAAGTTCATGGCTGAAATGCTCAAACTCTGAACTGAATGGTATTTAGGGCATTTAGGGCACAACAACAACAACAAAGTATTTCATCTTCAGTTTCTTTCAAATAGCACAGCCACATGCTCTCCGGCTCCTTGGCAACCTAGTCTAATTATTTCTCTTGTCTCAAGTTCTACGTTTGGATCACGGCATCATATTTTCTTCCTTCTAAAAATGGTTCTGAGGTTCAGTAATTTACTTGTCTTGTAATTCAGTTAAAGTTCCAATAACCTAAATGAATGTTTGCCTTTAATTAAATTTCAGCTTGCCTCTGAGACTCTGCTCATTTTAGAATGTTTCATCGCCCATTTATTTCAGAGTGTCATTGATTGTTTTTGCTTTGTTTGGACTGCAACTTCAATCTACTTGATTAATTTGGGCTGAAGTTTCAATCAGGCCATAACCAATGAACTGGGTTTTGCCACAGCTGTGGGACTGGGATTGTGCTTTGGCAGAAGACATTAGTGCAATTAGTATTGCTCTGATTAAAATCATTGTAAAATGCTATGGATATTTTAACTAATTTTTGATTCACACACAAACTAATTATTTATCTAGTTTTTGTGATTATATTATAGGCATTTCATTTTGTTGTTTTCATTTAAAGGGATAGTTTACCCTAAAATGAAAATTAAGACATAATTTACTTTTGGTAAATAATACATTACATTTCATTTTGTATACCCCAGAACATTCAACACGTGTCATATGGGATAATTCTGTGATACTTTTGTGTATTTTTTAAAAGCTTGATGCCGGTTGCTATTCACTGGCATTATATGGATGAGCGCAAGCAGGAATTTTAAAAAAACGACACGAGGGTGAGTACTTGACAGAATTTTCATTTTTGGGTGAACTAACCCTTTAAGTTGGGCAGCAAACCCAAAGCCAGCAAGTTTTTGATCTAGAGAGAAAGAAATTAAAAGAAGGGTTGAAGAAGACCCAATTGGGAGGTAGGGGTGAAATTAGCATCTCATTACTTAGTGATGGCACATAATAATCTTTTTGTATGCATTTATGCTACCGTGCATTCCAGAGTGGATATTTAATTGTAATTTAATTCACCTCCCAAAACATACAATTTTGTTTTGGTTGTACATGTCTTTTCTGAGACTGATAATAAACAAATATTTTCAGATTGGGAAATTATGCGATTTAGACTATAACTTGCATCGAAGCACGTGCCATGGTCCTGAACAAAACTTTAAATATGAAGGGCCTACCGTGGAAATAAGTACGGTTTTACAAGTGTAGCAGCTCATGTCCTCCTGGCTGAGATTGTGACAGCCTTGGCTCCTGCTGCCATAACAGAGGAACAATATGTACATCACGAAGGTCTACAAAACAGCTGCAACATCAGATTTTTAGCGGACGGTAAGGTACGCCATGCACCCAATCCCTAATGCCATACTTTCATCTTGAACCGAAACAGCCGATGATCATTAATCACTGTCAAAAGATGAAAATGAGAGGCTGAAGTTAGTCAAGTGCACTTCCAACAGAATCCTTGATTTAGATCTATATCTTAATAATTAGAATGTGTACTTTATGCTCTGTATTTCACTCTAAAGTCTAAATAAAAAGATTGAGATGTGCTATTTACTTTAATTTGGAGGTCAAATGTGCTGCTCTTGATGTTATAAAAACGTGATTATGAACATTGTTCTCAGGCTGGCTTGTGGCAACCTTTCAAATTAAAAAAGTACTTTAAACAAACATGCAAGTGTGTTGAAGAGAAAAGATATTCGCCCTTGAGAGGTTTAACGTTTATCCTTTTGCTGCCAAGACAGTCAATAAGATGCTAATGTCTTCAACACCCCCGCAAGGTCAGGAATCCATCAGTTTTGATAAACAGAAAGACCTTGACGGCACTGAAGCATCTGTCCCCAAAAACCAATTGAAATGCAATCTGCAAATCAGAGGCTTGCTGAATTTAAAGAGCAACCAAAAATTCAATTGGTATCCAAATGTATTCACAATGACCAACATGTCTTAAATAATAAAAGACAAACTCAGGCTGAGTTTTTGTGACAAGACCACTCAAATATAAAAATGTATTATCTAGAATTTGTCCTTTCGTCTTTAGGGGCTTGTGTAATAGCTGTTTAAGATTAGGGTTGGTAACTTAAAAGTTTGTAGGTTCGAAAAACAAAAATGATAAATGACTAGTTAATTCAAAGGTTTGTTCCCCAAAATGAATATTCTGCCATCATTTACTCACCCTCATGTTGGTCTAAACCCCTATGAATTTCTTCTTTTTCTGTGGAACACAAATAAAAGAATCATAAGTTGTCTTACATGGTTTATGTGCTGTATTCTACGTCTTCTGAAGCTGTATGAAAGCTTTTTGAAGCAAAAAGTCTTCAAAAATCTTCACAGCCACAGTAGCTTTCAAATCTTTCTCGATTGCTTACTGGCTTACTAGCCCAAAAGTCTCTATGATATTCTCTTCTCTGTTTAGTTATATATAATATATATATTCTGTTCTCTGTGTATAGTTATGTATTTGCTCACATTGTAATAGGAACAAATAGCCTTTAGACTCTGACACTCCCCAGGATGAAAGTTTACTATCCTTTAACCTCCTGTAAACAGCACCTTTGGCTCTGAAACATGTATTTATGCATACACTGCTGTCATGGGCCAAGAGTGTGTTGGCATGATGGTAAATTGGGCTGACAAGAAGGGCCAGCAGGACTTGCGGTGGTCACATGGTGGTGATCATATGACAGCCTGAGCCATAGAAGAGTCACTAATGATTACATTTGCTATTGTGCCTACTACACCTTCACACTGACCATCTCCTGCTCATTCCTGGATGCATTTATAATGTTTAGGTACAATGTAACCTCAAAGTAGATTCTGGAAGAATCCCCTGATGCATTTCAAATGTGCTTAGAGTGCAGATACTGAGAAATAATGGAATATAAATGCAATGAAAAATGCTGCTTACATCATACTACACAGTATAGGGCCTATAAATATACATGCTTTTTTTTAATGTTCTAAAATTTTCTTTTTTACTTCCAAAAATGGTACATTTAACAGTATTTTATTGTAAAATGACATGAAATATGAGGTTAGATCTATTACAGCTTTCCCTGTATATAGCAACCAATTAACAGTTTTTATCTTAGCATTTTTACAGCCTATAAAATTACAGTCATTTGGATGAATTTTTTTTGTTTTTTATTTTGAGTTCAGAAACTTAAAGCAGTGCATTTAGAACTTACACAACTATAATTTCAAAAAATCAAGGAAAATGTAAGTATCTTTACCATATGGGCTCATTTGTTAACATTAGTTAATTCGTTAACTAACATGAACTTACAATGACCAATATATTTTTACAGCATTTATTAATTAATGTTAATTAATAAAAATATTCCTGTTCACGTAAGTTAACAGTGTATTAACTAATGTTAACAGATACAACTTTTGATCTTAAAAATGTATTAGTGAATGTTGAGATTAACATTAAAGGGGACCTATTATGCAAAATTCACTTTTGCATGGTGTTTGGACATAAATGTGTGTTGGCAGTGTGTGTACACAACCACCGTATAGTGATACAAATCCACCTACTCCTTTTTTTTTAATCCCCATAAATCATAAGCACTGTCTCCCAACGACCTTTTTTCAGCAATGGTGCTAATGTGACGTCACATTAGCCACGACCGCTGACTGACAGTCCTGCATTACAATAGTTTCCGTCCTCAGCGAGCTGTACGCTGTCCACCATTTTCTCTGCGCTCGAGCTGCTGTAGTAGCGACAACAATGTCTGATAAGTAATTGAGATGTTTTGTTGTTGGATGTAAGAGTGAACATAACTCTTTCGTTACTAAGGCAATGACTGAAGAGCTCCATTATCAGCCCCACAGTGGAAAACGAAAACATATCCGTACCGGCCGGCTCGGCTTGGATCGGCATGGAATGGAACGGTAAAGAAAAGAGAACGGTTTGGCCCGACGGTGGAAAAGCGGCTAACAAGAAGTATGAAAGATACACATGTGACGCAGAGTTACACTTGACTTAGATTTCAAAGGTAAAATGCATAGTCAACAAAACCATTTTTTTTGCCAAATGAATGACAGAAATGTATACAAATAGTAAAAAATAGTATTTTTCATAGTAATATGTGGATTATAGTAATGCCATATGGAACAACTATTTTTTAGATAAGCACTTTTTAATGAGGCTGAGTTGAAAATGTTCTCTAGGACTTCTGTACATTTGTTTGTTGCAAATTTACAGATAATGCAATTGAGATGTTTACATTTGCTTGTTGGAGTAATATTGCTTGTCAACTACAAACAAAGTTTCCCATTTGTATTAGCAAAATTGCACGAGTTCAACAGTTCATAAAATCTTTAAAGACACATGCACGAAAACAGCCTGTTCTTGACTAGTCAGAAATGGGTGTTTACAACATGGATTTATAAATGATCTGTGAGGTATTTTAAGTTGAAACTTTACAGATACATTCTGGGGACACCTGAGACTTAAATTACATCTTGTAAAAATGGGCATAATAGGTCCCCTTTAAATAAGATTAATAAATACTGTACTGTATTGTTCATTGTTAGTTCTTGATAACTAATGTAGTTATGTTAACAAATGAAGCCTTATTGTAAAGTGTTACCATAACAATATGCTCAATGGTGAAAACACTGAGGCTTAAAAGGGCCAACAAACCTCTCTGTCTGCTGCTAACCGAGCGCAGCACTGTTCACAGTGTGAGGTCACAGCCTCGACATGCTTCCAATGGAAAGCCACCATCAAACACATCTGATTCATCCTTTTTCACCCTTTCTCTCTTGCATCTCTCACTTTGATGTGCCTTCCCTTCCTCTGTAGCCCATTTATCCCTAGCACAAGCCCCTTTGGCAGATGTGCAGCATACACAGTAATAAGGAGCTTCCCTCATTAGAGTTTCACTAGAGGCATTGTGACATTACTGTCCCCCAAACATGCAGAAATGCACATGCACACACTGATTCACTGACTCATTTCCTATTATGAGGAATTGTCTTTGAAGAGAATATGGGTATCTTCAAATTTAGTCTCAGAAATCACTATTTTGTGACTATACACTGGTGATGTACCTGATTGCATTGCAAGCTGCCAAAATTCTTGAAATTCAATAAATCTCTGGAAATAAGGAGCAGAATTTAATACTTCTGGGAATTTATGTTTTCTTAAATGTCAGGAATGTTCAAAATTTATTATTTGAACAGCACCACAGAAATATCAACCCAAAATAGATTTTCAGGAACTCTTCCAGAAATATTTGCTCTTTTTATATTCACTCTTTTAAAAACATGTCAACATTTTGAAATAACCTTTTTTCAGACTGGCCCGACAAACAGCAACACATACCAACCCTCCAATGATTGTTGGTTTTTGTTGGTCAGTGTTTTAAACTACTTTGTAGGGCCAATGTAAAAAAGACATCATGAAACATGAAAATAATCGTCATATATAGATCAGGAACCTCAATGTAAATCTAATATCTCCAGATCTTTTTGTGTTGAGTAGAAACTTGATCCCTAGAGCATGATAAATGATCATAATCATATTACAGCAGAACTATAATAAAAGCCTCAAGTTTGAGGAAGGCCATATGAGATTTTATGCTGTTTACTGGGTTAAACATATAAATTGTGCTCCAGGGCATCTACACTCATTTGAATCCCGGTGACATCTGGTCACCTACTTCATGTTTTTTAAATAATTCTCACAGATAGTGAACCTAAAAATAGACCATGTGAAGCCCAATTTTGAGGCTAAATAAAGAGATTATTTTACATATGCCATATTTCACAATGCCATTATTTATGACAATAATTACTTAACATGAATGCAGTAATGTGAAAGAATAATGTATTTTTCAGTGTTACATTATTAAATTACCTCAGTCTTTGGGGGAGGCTACTGCTCTTTTCTCTAATTTAAAAAATGCTGCTGAAGCAGAAATTCTGATAAACTTACATTATTTTCCTGGAGCTGGAAGGTAAAACAGCACTTCCTTTTCTTCCCCTTTTGAGCCAGGCAAGATAAAGCACTCTCTCACTCGCTCTCTCACTCACTCCTGACAGCTGATGCAGAATAACACCATACTGAGGGAGAGAAAGAGAGAGAAGTTAACTCTGAGATTTGTGGGAATAAATCATTGTCCTTTCATGACATATCCCAGGCTGCCATGCCAGAAATGGAGACAGTTTAGAAGAACTCATAGAACTATCACAGCGTGCATCTGTTTCAAGAGTATTCACTTAACATTTGAAACCTTTACATCTGACATCTTTGCTGTTAAAGGGATAGCTCACCAAAAAAATAGTATGAATTTCTTTCTTCTGAGGAACATAAAAGATATTTTGAAAAATTTCTAAGTGTTCTTATACAATGGAAGTCAATAGCCATCAAAACAATTTGGATACCAACATTCTTAAAAATATCTTCTTTTGTGTTCCACAGAAGAAAGATACAGATGTGAAGCGACACGAGGGTGCGTAAGTGAATTTTCATTTATAGGGTGAATTCAGGTTGATTGGGACACTTTTTCCAACACCTTCCTGAATTCACCCTGAATTCATAGAGAGAGAGAGAGTAGAGCTGCACGATTAATCGTAAAAAGAACGTGATCTCGATTCAAAGCACCCACGCGATTCTACTTTATCAAAGACAGCGATTCTTCCGCGTCTATTAAACCTTTGACAAAATCATACCGGAACGTTCAAATCTGTGTTAATGCTGCCAGAGAGAGCCGTTTTGAATCACACATTAGTTATTTCTGTGTTACAAATATTCGAATAATAGAATCGTGAGCTCCATATGAAACCAAACAAATCATGATTCTCATTTTATCCAGAATCGTGCAGCTCTAATAGAGAGAGAGAGAGAGAGAGAGCAGTATACACAATATACACAATATACAGGGACAGAGCAACTATTACAGATACCCAACACACTTTTTAGTGTTTGGCCTTGGAAGAAAAAAATACTGTAGCCTGCCATGTTAAACAACAGCTTTGAGAACAAGCAGAAACATCTGCTAATTTTTAGCATTAGCAAAAACAGCATGCAGTTATCCTACTATGGCTAGTGCGCACTTACCTGCCTTTTAGCAATTTATATTCATGAGCCAAGCTTATAAGGGCCACTTTTCATATGATTGTTTTGGGTAGTTCTGTTGCACAAACTTTACTAAATAACACACTTTTTGTGCCTAATTCTAAGGGTTAGAGTAATAGTACTACAGCTAGTATAGTATAGAGTAATAGCTTAGAATAATAGTGATGGAGACTAAGTATTAAAAGTATAAACTGAAGTGTTGATTTCGGTTCCATTTCAAGATTGCATTTCAATTTAATCAAAAATCAAGGTTGTTTCAATGCCAGACATTGATTAACTCAATGCAGAATCAATTTCTATTGCTATCTGGGTGACCATTTATGAACATATGACAAGTGTGGGAAATATACGGCCTGAATTGTCACAGCCCACAGTGTGTGACCTATATTAACGGGGAATCCTGTGGGTGCTTGTACGGAGCAGTAATGATGGATGTTTGCTTGAGCTAAGCAATGAAGCATAACACAATCTATTATCCTGGATGGCCAAACACCTCAGGTAAAGGAAAGAACAGAGCCCCACGCTCGATCTCAAACATTTATACACATACTCGCAGTGACACACATGCACACACACACATCAACCTCCTGGAAAGACTAGTTTTTCATCCTTGTCCCTTAGTGGTATTTCACCTGCCAGAGGCCAGGCTTCTTTATTACCTCTGATAGCTTTCCTGTTCTGTAGCTGATAACCTCACTTCCTGGTTCTTAGTCAATGTCACCCTATTGAGCTTTGTCTCATTTGTCAATGTAGACTTTTCCCCTTGAGTCTATTGGCCTTTGTGGGCATGTGGAGAAATATCTCCAATCTGTTCTTTTCTGTAAAAATGCCTGCATAAATGGCTCTTTAACATTTTCCTGCCCTGGCTTATGCTATAGTGTGGGTTTACTTACAATGTTGGCATTATATATTTTAGTTAATGAATTGATAGTCTTTCTGACCACCTAATTATGTAAACAAACCCCCTAAAATATGACCAAAACAACAGTTGATCTTTAACAATGCAATGTAGAATGAAGTAAACACATTTATCTCATCCACTTCTTATAAGTGACACTTAATTAAGACACTACACTAACCACAAGGAAGTTTTTAAACACAAGGTGAAGGCTGATGATTTGTAATGGGGTACTAATTAAAAAGATAATTACACATGCATCTGTTGAAATATGGATGCCAGCAGAAGTTCCCTCTAATTAACCTCCCAAGGACACTCAGTTATTAATGCTGTTAAATAAAGTGGAAGCGAGACCGAGAGAGAGAGAGAGAGACACCTTAACTTGCCTTTCAGTGACTTAGCAAGAAAGAAAAAAAGCAGGAGAGAAAAATGGAAGGAAAAACATGTAGCTATTATTAAATGCCTTTGTATTCTTTCTGGAAGATTTATGAAGTGCAGCAGAATTTCCTGTTGTGTAAAGTCAAGACAGCAGAGAATAGAAGACACGAAAGAGGTAGGAAGAGTGGTCCTAATGGACATGTTCTTTAAATATAGCCACAAAAAAAAAAAAAAAAAAAAAACACACTCGTGTACACATGCGAGGCCTTAAGTCAAACTCATGGACCACGCACCCAAAGCCCATAGAAACACAGAGTACATTTGTGCACACTGTTCAACTAAATTGCAAAGGCGTTGTGTTAAAAATAGAGACCCAGCTGACAGCCTGAGGGGACAGAATGCACATCTACCAAAACTACTTCTTTTATAGTGCTTTTTTTGGCTAGGTAAATCCAGTAAAAAAAATGTCACATGGAAAATACATTGCAAAGATGTAAAGAACCAACTGCCACTCAAATAAATTGTGTGTGTGTATATATAAATATATATACACATTCATACACACTAGAGCCACACAATTAATCATTAAAAGATCTCGATCTCAATTCAAACACCCACACAATCTTTTTCCTTAATTACAATGATTCAGCTATGTCCATTAAACCTTTGACAAGCAAAAATTCAGATCTGCGTTCTGAGCCAGAGAGAGCAGTTGTCATGTATAGGTATAAAACAGACTCACAGTCTTTTCAACCACACATTATCATTATTTCTGTGTTACAATAATTCAAATGATCACAGAAGTACTGGGATAAAAGTTTATAAATTTTGAAAGTAACTTGTCTCTTCAAATTAACATTGTAATAAATCGTTACACTAGTAGTTGGCGACAAGTGACTGTTAAAAAGTATTTGTCATCGAATCATTCAAGAGATTACTTCAAAATGCTGATTCAGTCAGTAATGAAACAAGTGGTTAAACAAGTGTTAAATAATTCAAATTAATTAAATATTTTTAAATAGACTTCAGCAATTAAATAGAGATTTTGTCAGAATCTCTAGAAAATCACATTATTTTTTAGTTGTCTATTCAGAATCATGATCTGTGTTTTAAACAAAAAAAGTGATTCTCAATTTATTCAGAATAGTGCAGCTCTAATACACATATTTAAAAACTGAAAGTACATTCGAAATACATTCAAAGTTTTCAACACTGATAATAATGAAAAATGTTTCTTGAGCACCACAAAAGCATATTAGAATGATTTCTGAAGGATCATGTGACACTGAAGACCGCTGAAAATTCAGCTTTGCCATTACAGGAATAAATTATATATTAAAATAAATGAAAGAAAACAGTTATTTTAAATTGTAATAATATTTTACAATATTACTGTTTTACTACATTTTCGATCAGATAAATGCATACTTGATGAGCATAAGAGACTGTTTGAATGCTTGATGTATAAGGAATTATAAGTACTTTAATATAGTTTACAATGTGACAGGCTACAACATTTGGCATATTGTTAGAAGCCATTCACACAAATGCGTTATTTGTTGCATTAGATGGACATCTTCAACTGCTGTAACAGTTTTTTTTTAGTCTTGCAGCATGAGTGCAGAGTTTTAAAGTCCCTTGTCAAGAAGTTTAACTTTTAAAAACATGCCTTGGGATCCCTGCATTCTGCGTCGTTCCTCTGCACTGTGTCCCATGTGAACGGCTCCTCACACAAGAGCGCTTCGGTTAGATTTGCACTCTGCATTTTAATGTTTAAATAGCCTACATCATTTGGGAGAAAGGAACTGGTATCCAATGTTTAATGTTAAGGGTGCATTTATATCTGTCTGGCCTATCAGTTAAATACATGCAGGGTGTTTTTTGAATGAATGTATAATGAGGACAAGCTGAGCTGTAGCAAAATTTTGCTGTTGTGTACAGGCAATGATCCAGCAAACCAGAAAAGGCCATTATCCCCTTTTCCTTTGATTTTATACATTTTTTAACTCGGAAATTAAACTTCTGTCATCATTTACTCACCTTCATGTTGTTCCAAACCTGTATAACTTTCTTTTTTTTCTGTAGGGAATATTCTGCTCTTTTCCACATATGCTGATCAGGGACTGTCAAGCTGCAAAATGTATGAAAAAAATACAATAACAATAGTCAATAAATCTTGTGCACCTTATTTGAAGTCTGAAGCCATAAATAGCTGTGTGCGAAGCTGAATTTTCAGCAGCCATTACCCCAGCCATTATCATTCTGATATGCTGATTTGGTGCTCAAGAAACATTTCTTATTATTATCACAACTGGAAACAGTTGCACTAAAATATATATTTTTTTATTTTAATTTAAATGATATTTTTTCCAGGATTCTTTAATAAACAGAAAGTTAAAAAAGAACAGCATTTATTAGGTTTATTTGAAATCATGTAAAAGTCTTTACTTGCACTTTAATTATTTAATTGATTAATTTAATGCATCCTTACTAAAGAAAAGTATTGTTTAAAAAAAAAAAAAAAAAAAAAATCTTACGGACCCCAAACTTTTGAACGGAAAAGTATGTTAAAATTATTTTATTTTAAAATGTTTCCATTCACTATAGCTTTCAAATCTCAGTATTTCACTTGCACATATTCAAACATGCTGAGTTACATGCAAGAGAACCAATGGTTTTTGAGTCATTTATCATTTTTTGTTTTTAAGACAGAGTTGAGCTTTCACTGTTACATTTCCCATTGCCTTCGGAACCAAAAGCACACATATAAATATTTTATCAGTGCTCTTTGCTCAAGTGAATAGTCAGCACTATTCTCAGTTCTTCAAGCCTTACATTTTCACGAAACAACCACATGGATTTACACTCAACAAAAATTTATGACGACTGTATGCTTTCTCAGCATGCTAACATTTTGTGAGTGGCATCAGATATTGCGGTTTACCATGCATCTCTCAAACAGATGTCCGATGTCTCTCGTCATTAGAATTCAAATGAGCACATCTTGATCTGAATCATAGCATTTGTAGGATAGAGGTGCGTGAACAGTACAGAGAGAGCAGTTGTGCTGTTGTTGTGTGATGCAACATGGTTTGGCAGGCGTGTTTGATGACAAACAGAAGCCCTCAGATGCACTTGAATAGCTGTGCAGTTGGGGGATATGAATATTATATGTTGTGATGTTTTGTGATGTGCTGCTCACGCTGCCTTGTTGGAGATATATGATAGCGGAGGCATACGAGTCCCCTGTGTTGAAAAATCGATGCTATTATCTTTTATTTAACATCAAATGCTAATGATGTTTACAGGCCTAGCAGTTCGCAGTTCACTACTTTTTCATCATTATTATAAAACTCACAATAGCACAGTATAGTTACAACTGGATAACACTGGCTCTATATCTATAAGCAAGTGGCATTTTATCTGAATTTAATTCACTGTTATTTAGGGCACAAGAGCTTTATTTCAGTAGGCTTTACAGTAAAATGTTGTTTTCATAGCTTCAGTGGTTTTGTATGTCGTTTCTAATCATCTAGTTTATGGTTGTAAAAGCTCTTGGGTAAATGTGTGTGAACACAATAAAACTACACTGGGTTTCAATAAGACAGACGCATGGGTACATTAAGACATAGGTTACAATAGTAACTATAATTATTCTATAACTATAACTATAATTATTCATTGTAGTGAATCGGTTCATTTGGATTTTCTAAAGAGTAGAGCTCAGTTTCAAAGTAGCTTCCCAAACACAAAATGTCTTGTATTTCTGCTGTTTTATATCGGTTTGAATGTATTTCTTATTCTAAAAAAAACAAAACAACATAAAATAGCCTATAATACTGTTTAAATAAAGATTTTGTGGAAGGTAGCTTTTGTCCAACCTTAGGACATATTTTACGGAGCCCCTAAGTGGGCATGGTGAAAAATGTTACTGTATTTTAATGTTTTTGCATTAACTAGCAAAATTCTTTGAGGAATGCAAAACCATTGTAATATAGTTTTTTTTTTTCTCATTTTTTAAAATTTCATTGCATAGGAAACAGTATGAATGCCCACTCTATTGCACATGAGTAAGTGTTTTGAAAACATTGGCCATATAAAAGTATAATTTACAGCCAAAGCAAAAGCATTATGATATTGTTTACTTGTGCTTTGCAATACAGCTGCTGTCAGATCCAATACAGCTAACTGCGTCATCTGTCAACAAACGTTTCTTTGCAAACATTACACTGTGTGTCATTTACAACACAATCTGCAGTCAAATTCTCTGAACAAACATATAATCATCTGGTGCGATCCAGGACGCAAAAAAAAAATCCACTTGTTTCTGTCACTGGCATCCTTTTTAAGTCTCTACAGAAATGAGCAAGTGAGCTGTTTTACCAGGAAGCATCAAAGCCAACATTCCTTTACACTTCTATTTGTCCCCTTGTTAGCAGACTGAAGTGCATGGGGTAAAGTGAATGAGCATCTGTATCCTCTATCCACTGTAGACAGCTTCAGTGATTATAATGGGTTCTATTTGCTTTTGACAAGACGTTCACATCCAGTGTAGGCACTAGGCAAGTGTCAGCCGTTAAAGGTGGGATCAGTAGATTTTGAAAGACGCTGTTGGACATTGTTGATATTTGAAATCAACCCAAACAAACCCACCCCTCTCTTCATTGCTCCGCCTCCAAAACTCACACTCCAATCCTAACTACCTTGCTCCGAGTGGGTCTTGAACCCTGGCCCGATCACTGCTGGCAGGCGAGGCGAGTTCACTAACAATGACGCCAAACACCGTATTGTCTAGCGGTCGTCAGTGTGCAGTGGTTTTCCTGCACAACTCTCACTAGCTGGCCACTGTTACAAACGCAATGCGAGTGGATGTCTGTTTATCACAGCTAAAAAATAAAGTACAGTTGATGATCGAACGACAAGGAAGCACAAAAAAATGAACGTACAATACACAAGAGTAAATACAAAGTGTTCGTTGTTAGTCGCCAACAGCACAGCAGTTTCAGACAATCAAAACCCAGTGTTACTCACATGAGAAGTGGAATCAAAGCAGCCTCCGCATCTGTTTTCAGGCCTTCCCACTTAGCTCTCTCCAGCGCTGGAAAGCTTTTCTTATAAAAACGTGGTCCTAAAGCGCTTTCCTAGTCATAAACCTTCATTCCAGTGATATTCTTTTGAGCGTTTGTATTGTGTCCCATCTCTCGTTCTGCATTTTTTTTTTCTTACTTTCAGATTTCCCTCTTGCTTGTTCTCTCTCCTCGACCATCATACGCCCCCTAATGTTGATTGGTTAGACGTTTGTTGTTGGTGTCAGCCCGACTAACTTCCAAACAGTGTTTTTGAAATTCTACTGAGTCCAACTTTAAGTGACAGAATGCCAGTGGGCGGGGCCTATGATGTGATGATGTAAAACTATTCGTCGATGTCTTGCTCTGGAGGCAGGCATATGCAAATCCATTTGCCCATTTGACATCACAAAATCCCACAATATCCAAATGAGCCAATTTTGGAGCTTGATTAAATTCTTTGTTTATAATGAGGAGGATGTTTTAAGCTCTGAACTTGCAGGATTTTTTAATGGTAGAAAGACCAAGGCAAATTTGATTTCTCATGTCATGACCCCTTTAAGTAAAGTGTTACCAAGCATTCTTCTCAAATAACTGTCAATAAACAGGCTCACTTCATTACATCTCACCCCATTCAGTGTGGCATGCCCACCTATTTCTTAAATAAACTGAATCTTTCTTCATAGGCAATATACAGAAATTGACTATTAAAAATGAACCAAGAAATGTACTGGTGCACAAGCCCTGGTTTCCCCTACAATTTGGAGCAATAAAGAGATTCAAATTTGCTCTTTTTAAGGACACATGCTCTAAAGGAACCATGCTGCACATTTCAAAGGCAGCCTATCCTTCTCTGGCATGGAGGAATCTTTGATCCTTGCACTGCTCTATCACTATTGCACACACATGCACGTGGGCAGCCGGACACAGTAATTAACCAAGTACGTCTGCATGACGTCTGGCTGAAGCTACTGGCGGTCTTACTAATTGAGTGGAGAATCCCTCCTCATGAGGCATTAATGAAAGGTTTTCACTTGAATGACTGTGACATCACAGTAGCTCAAGCACCGGCTATACACAAAATACACACAAAATAATATCAAAATGTCGGTATTCACATAAACACAGTCAGTTATGTTTTAAGTGAATGTAAACAGTTGAGAAAGAAAACGCATGTGTAACACTATAATGGATCCGTGCGTCAAGTCTTAAAGTGACAGCAGTCTAATGTACCTGCTGCCAAAATATGAGAAAATATTAAAAATATCTATATGGCAGTTTAATGCTATATGTTTAATAATAATTACTATTAGGCTACAGTTTTTCATAATTGCGACACATTTCTTGAGACCTTCACCCATTTTTTCACAACATTGAACACAAAAGCAAATCTTCAAACTACATTCACAAAACCCCTGATTCTTCTGGCAAAATCAAACAATCGACTCAAAGCCATTTCACCTGTGCTCAAAATCAAACAATGCTTTCAGATCATACACAGTCAGTATACAGTATAAACACTACAGATCCTTCATTAGACACTACATTTAAAAAATGGAGAACAGAATCCAGAGCATGTAGTTACAGAAAAAAATGTATACTGTATATACAGTAAACAAATTTTGCAATCGCGTAAAAAAGTATAGTGATCGCAACTAAATGTGAACAATTTTGAGCCGTTGTGTGTAAACGATGACAACTGTGTTGTAGTTGTGTTTAACTTTTGCCACTTGTGTTTACCGTTTTGCAACACAAGTGCACCAGAGTGCAAAATGTGTTTTAGCGAGTGAGAAGGTGTTTAGAGTTTTGCAAAAAGAGTGCATGGGACTTGCAAACGGTGTCTAACTGCTTGAACTTGTTTAAGTTATCGCAGAAAGAGTGATTTATTCGACAAATTGGTTTAGGCCTATGAGAATTTGGTTCGGAAAATGGGGTTTAGTGTCTTATAAACTGTATTTAATATAATATAATATAATATAAAGTATATTCACCATGTTCTTTTTTTCAGTCAATAACATGAGTTAACATCAGTCATCAAAATGTACCCATTAGAATCTGTGGAAAGAACATTAATGATCATTTCAAATATGTATAGAAGAAGAGTGTGGCTTTTACTGACTTAAGATGCACTACTAGACCAACAGATAGGAAGATCAGACAGACAGTTTACCCAGAGGCTGATGGCTCTCCCATAAGAGAGAGATGAGAAGCTTTACAAAGGGAGAGATGGGACTCCAACTAGCTTAAAAGGGATTTAAAGATTTATCGCAAAGTGCCACAGGAGGATATTCCCCTCGAAAGCTCACCTGATATCAACCTTCCTGCCTCCCCTTACAACACAGTTTTTTTAAACACCAAGCAGCAAAAGTAAAAAAATTCAGCTAGCTAATTATCTCAGCTTTAAAAGCAGCACTATAATAGTACTCATCCAGTCTATATATGGCAATAAACATACACTTCACCTCTAAATGAACCGAATCACGAACCAGATGATTCACAATCACTTCAAGCAACACCTTCATATATGAATCATGATCATTTATAAAGCGTCTCTGTGTTCTTTCATCTAAAAGCCATATGTTGAGTTCATCGGGCAGATCGCAGACCCAAGAGAGATACCACAGAGATAGAGAAAGGACATGTGAGAAGCTGTCAGAGCGAGAGATGACTCCAGGCAACAGATGCCCAATTACCATATTTACATAATTATGGTGATGTGGTTGGATCCGAATGAAGTTGTAAGAGCACAGCTGTTGTTGTCCAGCTCAGACGTAGCTCAGCAGAGGAGCAAGCTGAATATTTATATGACATTTCATGATATTTCAATTGCGTGGTGCTTATCACAGTCAAATGCAGCGGAGACCTATTTCACAAGCTTGATTACCCATCTGCGCCAAGGTTTGATGGCAATATGATATGTTTAACAAAATATCATGGTAAAACTATGAAAGCATTTCACAGCTTTTAGAAAATGTTTGCTGACAATTAAATAACACAATTTAGCTGCATCATTTCTTTTTTGCAGTAAGGGATCCAGGTAACACTTTATTTTGATGGTCTACTTTATACAGTCCACTAACTATAAGTTACTTTGCAATTACAAGTCAACTAACTCTCATTAGAGTATTAGTAGACTGTAGTAGACTGTTAGTAGACTTTTAGGTTAAAAGGTTAGTTCACCCAAAAATGAAATTTCATTAAGTACTTACCCTCATGTCGTCCCAAACCTGTAAGACCTTTGTTCACCTTTGGAATACAAATTAAGATATTTTTGATGAAATCCGAGGGTTTCTGAACCACAGATAGCACCTTTTGAGTGCATTAAGGTTGAACCACTGTAGTCACGTTGACTATTTTAACAATGTCTTTAATACCTTTCTGTACCTAAATGACATTGTTGCCTATATGTGGTTCAGAAACCCTCAGATTTCATCAAAAATATTTTTATTTGTGTTCCGAAGATGAACGAAGGTCTTACATGAGGGTGAGTAATTAATGACAGAAATTTCATTTTTGGGTGAACTTTAAGATTAGGTGTTAGGGTTGGGTCAGTAGATTAAGTTCATGTAGTTGGAAAGTTACTTATAGTGAGTAAAATGTCTATTGGGGGACCATCAAAATAAAGTGTTAGCAGATATTAAGCAGACTTATTTAGCCTACTTATACTAATGAGAGTTAGTTGACATGTAGTTGAAAAGTTACATATAGTTAGATTGATTAAAGTGGACCATCAAAATAAAGTGTTACTGGGATCTATATCTAGAGTCTTGGGATGGGACTAAAGCTCATAAGAAGCCACCAAAAAAAAAAAGAAAAAAAAAACAAAACCTGTCATCATGTTCTCACCCTCAAGTTGTTCCAAAGCTGTATGAGTTTCTTTCTTCTGTTGAACACAAAAGAAGATATTTTGAATAATGTTGGTAACCAGAAAGTTGATGGTAGCCATTGACTTCCATAGTAGGAAAAAAATACTATGGAAGTCAATGGGTGCCATCAACTGTCTAGTTACTGACATTCTTTAAAATATCTTCTTTTGTGTTTTTGGGTGAACTATCCCTTTAAATACACATTCAAAGAAAGTAATCAAAGGATGAAATGAATGAGACACAAGCATCTCTGGAAATTTCCTACTATAAAATAAGTTGCTTTCTGCTTCCCCTTTGAAGACAGCTTCTGCTCTAATAACTTTGTCTATAGGCCTGCTGTTCACAGGCTTTGTGCGGCCCTAGCTAGCTCTCGGCCTGAGCCTTTTCAACTTTCAGATAAATTATTCAGACAGATAGCCTATAAATACCATTCTCTTTTAATGAAATATCCCGGTGAAGCACCGCAGTATGATGTAGCAAACATAGTCCTGCTGACTTCCATGCCCATCAATCTAAATGTCTACAAGAAAACATATGATTGTCACATCTTTCGCCTTATCAAGATCACAAAAACGTCTTTTTTGTTTTGTTTTTGAAAGAAATCCATACTTATTCAGCAAGGATGCATTAGATTTATGTTACAAAAGAGTTCTATTCTAAATAAATGTTCTTTTGAACTTTTTATTCATCAAAGAATCCTGAAAAATACGTATCCCGGTTTCCACAAAAATAATGAGAAGCACAACTGTATTTAACATTGATAATAATAAGAAAAAAATTCTTGATATTAGAATGATTTCTGAGTAATGGCTGCTGAAAATTAAACTTTACCATCACAGGAATAAATTACATTTTAAAACATATTAGAATAGAAAACAGTTATTTTAAATTATGTAAATACTTTACTGTATTTTTAATCAAATAAATGTAGCCTTGGTGAGCATAAAAAATCTTACCGTTTTCATGTGGAAATTATTCAGTGTGAGTTAAAGGAACAGTTCGCCTTCCAAAAATATGTAAATTCTTATGATTTAGATTTACTCATCCTGATGTCAAGATATGTGAAATCAAATGGTGTTTAGAATTAATGACAATTTGACACAAGGAAGGTTTTAATATGCGCAAATAAGATTTGAGAGCTACTGTGCTACTGTGAAAGATCATAAGTGAAATTTAATGTATAACTCATGGGTCTTATGGACTACTTTTACAGTATGTTTCTTTTTTTGGAGATACTTTCATTTTATGCAAAAAAAAAAAAAAAGGGGAAAAAGCCTGGACATTCCACAAAACATCTTTTGTGCTCCAAAGAAAAAAAATTTAAAAAAAAAAAAAACATCATAGGAGTGAGTGAAAGACAAAATCTTCATTTTTGCATAAATTATTCCTTTAAATTCTACATATAGATTTAAAGGCTTTAAAGTTTAAAAGAAAAAAAAGAAAAAACCCACCCCGTCACGTACGTTAAAGCAAAGTAGTAGGCGTATTATAACTATGTGTCTGGAATTAGGAGTAAACTGCTCTTTGCATTCTAGGGGGAAAAAAAGAAAGCATTTGTTTAGACTCCTGCATGTCCTTAAAACAGTGCCGCCACCTACAGACTTGCCACAAATAGAGCATATTCAGAGCACTGCCAAAATCACTGACCTGCATTTACGTGCATATGACTTGACACTGACATATTGTATATTCAAATGCAGTGCTGTTATATTCTACAGTAATGGAAAAACTAATCACTATAAAACACATGACAACAAAAAGTGACAGTTTTTGGCCATCTTATATGGGTTGTTGATGTGACGTGGCATTCTCACTGTCACACATGAAAAAAAAAGAATATAATTAGTATTTACATAGTTTAAAATGTTGTTTTAAACCTGTTGTTAAAAATACTGCTTCGTTATTAGATTAGATCTTGATACATTTTGTTACAGAAAACTATGTCCTCCGGTGTGACACCATATCCTGATATTAAATTGGGCAATTCCACTGACAAATTTAATTATTTGAAGGACCCCATTCAAGGTCATGTTACTGAAGCCCCTTGTGAAGCCCATGACATGTGCACATGGCTAGTTCTTGTCTCAGAATTGTTCAAATATTTAACTTTTTTGGAACCACTGTAAAAGTTTTGTTGTCCTAATAAAAAATTTGTGTTAAACTACATAATCATGGAAAATTATGCAAATGTGTCTTGCTAACTGCTAATGACAGGTTAGCTATGAATAGCAAGGCCATTAACTGACTCAAAAGGCTAAAACATCCTATGGTGTGACAGATGATGTCACACCAGAGGACAAGGTCTCTTTAAAAAGCATTTTAAATAATTAAATAAGATTGTTCAACTCCTTTTTATTCTTTTTTTTTTGATCATTTTCAGTCTTCTCAAATGCAATAATTACATTGAATAAAAAAAAAATTCTGATGTTTTGCAGAAAATTTGTACTGTTATAAAGTGTCATGAAAATAAGCATAAAATGTGATGCTACTTTGTTTTTGAGAAAAAGAATTGAAGGGAGAGAAATGAGTTGGAGGGAGAGGACACGGAAGTATAGGGAGTAAATTAACAGGGATCCACGCAGAAGGGAAAAGATCCTAGAGAATGACGCGAAGTAAAAAAATATCGAAATGATGCCTTAAAAGGAGCAGCCATATACTTTAAAAAATGTGATTTTTAAAAAATGTAAGAAAATGTAAAAAAAAAAAAATGGTTGATGATGTAAAAAAATGTAATGTTATTTCTTCTTTGACACATCCAAGGTTAAATAAAAATGCTTTCATGTAATACCCCTCACTCTTTTTAATGCAATGACTACTATTTTTGTCCATTAGGGTGCGTTCACACTTGTCATTTTTGGTTCGATTAAAACAATCTCTGGTGCGATTGCTCTGTTAGTGCGGTTCATTTGAACATATGTGAACGCTGCCATCCGAACCCTGGTGCGCACCAAACAAAGATGGGTCTCGGTCCGCTTCCAAACGAACTCTGGTGCGGTTTGAATGATATATGAATGCAACACGGACCGAAGACATGTAATCGAACCAAAAACAGGAAGATGATACCCTAAAAATGACAGAATCTTCACCCATAACAGTTTTTCTCGTCATAGTCGTACATTTGTACATCACAGGCATCAGACGCGCGTCTGGTCATTTGTGTGTGACGGATAGATTCCCGCTGCTGTTTTGACTCCTTTATACATTTTATAAGCTCTTCACGGTTCCCAGCTGGCCAAAATACTTCATATGCAGGCTTTGCACACACAACAAGCGCATTTACCTCAGCACACAGCATTGTTTTGGATGTTCGGTAAGTTCCGTCTCAGAATTGGCAATACGTCATAAAATCCGACCAATCAGGTTGTGAACGTATCCCTATGCCTTTAGGTTCGATATCTTTTGGTTTGGTAATAAAATTGGCAATCTGAACGCTAATCGGACCAGGACTAAATGTTTTTTTTTTTTTCTTCTTTGGTCCGGACCAAACAAACCAATCGAACCGAACTACAAGTGTGAACGCACCCATAGTGTGACGATGTCCTATGGTGTGACACATAAAAAAACCACAAATTTGTTTTTATTTCAAAAATATCTTAAAAAGAACAGCCGAGTATTACAGTAGGGGAGATATAATCATCACATATCTTGTCACAGAGACGAACTTTGTGATTCCCTCCTCTGGCCATCAGAGGGCGCCTTCACCTGAATACTGACACATGCACAGATCCACTCACACGCTACATTTCCCATCAGCCCCGTACCTTGGCACTAATCACCACTCCCAGCTGCAGCGCATTACCTGGACTATTTAAGCTGCTTGCATCCTCACATTTAATGTGAGGTCTTGTACTACTATGGTTTGCATTTCTGAGTGTTCTTCATTGTGTTTGTCTGCCTGTTATCTGTTACTCGTTTACAATTCTCTGCTGCCTGCCCTTTGGACTCTTTGATCTGATCTGGACTTGTGATTGATATCTTGCCCTGACTTACTGCCTGTTCTATGACTACGATTCTGTCTATTCCCTGCTGTATCTGTTTGACCACTGCCTGTCTGACCACAAGAACTGTTTAATAAAGCCTGCTTATGGATCCCACTTCGTGTGACGACTCATTACAGAAGACCTCACCAGCACAAGATCCAGCGGCTTTCTCATCTGTGTGCTACGATGTTAGCTCAGGCCAGCCAACTCGCCGTCCACCAACACCAGCTCAACCGTCTCACCTCTCTCATGGAAGAACTGGTAAAAGCACTCCAGACTCTCTATACCACCACTCTCGTGGCGCCACCACCTGTTGCGTCCGCCATAACCCACGCGGCAGAGACGCCGTCGCAGGAGAATCCCCGCCTATCGCTCCCAGAGAAATTTGACGGTGATCCTACAAAATGTAAGGGTTTTATCCTACAATGTTCGCTCTTTGTCAATCAACAACCCGCATTGTATTCCACCGAAGCTGGGAGGATTGCTTTTGTCTGCTCATTGTTTACTGGCAAGGCACTGGAGTGGATTACTGCCGTATGGAGAGAAGATGGTTCTGCCTTTCGCTCATTCGACTCCTTCATGCGGAGATTCCGCAAGGTTTTTGATCATCCCAGCGAAGGCAAAGGGACAGGCGATCGTCTACTGGAACTCACTCAGGGGAGAGGAACGGCAGCGGAATATGCACTCACCTTCCGCACACTCGCTGCACAAATGACTTGGGTGAGTGACACGTTGAAAGTACTATTTCGGAGAGGTTTGTCTTATGAATTACAGGTGGAACTGGCTTGCCGCGATGAAGGAAAGGACTTGGATCAGTTCATTGAATTGGCTATACAGATTAATAACCTCATCAGATCCAGAAAACCCAGTCATCATCGCACTGTTCGCACGCCCTCATACACTGTTCCAGATGAGACCGAACCGATGCAAGTTAATTCATATCATCTGTCTGAGGAGGAGAGGAACCGAAGGCTTGCTCAGCGTCTATGTTTGTATTGTGGTCAGCCCAGTCATTTGAGAATTCTGCCCAACATGTCCTGAGAACCCAAGGCCGGTGAGTGTTATTACTCAGAATCATAGTCCAGACATGTGTTACTGTTCCCATCACCCTCATGGCCAATGGCCAGAATATCTCAACCATGGCCCTGCTGGACTCGCATGCTGCAGGGAACTTCATGTCCCACGGTTCTGCCCAATGCCATTGCATTGCCCTAATCAAATGCTCTTCCCTAACCGTGGAGGCAATAGACGGCCGGCCACTGGGCACCGGACGAGTTACAGCACTGACTCAGGAATTAACCATGCAGACGGGGCTTTTCCACACCGAATGCATTCAGTTTTACATCCTACCCACTTCCACTGCATCCATCATCCTTGGCTTGCCCTGGCTGCGCAGACATGATCCCCAGATTTCATGGAGAGAGGGTCAGATCACACAGTGGAATGAAGCCTGTTATCTTAAATGCCTGTCTCATGTCTCCTCTCTCCATCAGAACCGTCCAGGTTAACGAACAATCCCTTGATATCAGCTTACCCAAGGAATATAAAGATCTGTCCATAGCTTTCAGCAAGGTGCGTGCGTCAAAGCTTCCGCCTCCAAAGGGCAGAATATTCCCACTCTCACAACCCGAATCCAAAGCCATGAAAACATACATGGAGGAGTTGGCTAAAGGCTTCATCCGTCTCCGACCGTGCATTGACTATCGTGGACTCAATGATATTACTATGAAGTTTGGATATCATTGCCCCTGGTTCCAGCTGCCCTAGAACAGTTACGCACTGCCAATTTCGACACCAAGCTCGACCTTCACTGTGCCTATAATCTCATTCGGATTCGAGAGGGGGACGAGTGGAAGACCGCTTTCTCAAAAGCTACTGGGCACTGAATATCTTATGCCGTTTGGGCTAGTCAATAGTCCGTCAGTGTTCCAGGCTTTCATTAATGAGGTCTTCAGAGATATGCTCAATAAATTAGTAATCGTCTACATAGACGACATCTTGATCTTCTCTGACACCTTCGAAGAGCATGTTCAGCAGGTCAGAGCAGTGCTTCAAAGACCCATTCATCACCAACTATATGCCAAAGCAGAAAAGTGTGAATTTCATCAGACTTCAACCGCCTTTCTGGGTTACGTCATCAGCCCAGAGGGAATCGCCATGGATGAGAGGAAGGTGACCACAGTTCTCAACTGGCCCCAACCTACAACACTCAAAGAACTACAGAGATTCCTGGGCTTTTCAAACTTCTACTGACGCTTTATTAGGAACTTCAGTGCAGTGGCTAACCTGTTAACAACCATGGTGAAAAAAGGTAATCATCGCCTCGTCTGGTCCCCAACAGCCATCCAGACCTTTCAACAACTAAAAGAACGCTTCACCACTGCTCCCATCTTACATCACCCCGATCCAGATCCTAGAACACTAAGGCAGATGCCCTATCCAGACAATATGAAGGCGAACCAGTACCTCAACAACCCGACACCACTATTCCATCCACTCTCATTGTTGCCCCGATTCAATGGGACATTATGACCGAGCTAGAACAGGCCAATGCTCAGATTAAAGTCCCCAATGAATGTCCATCTGAGAAGATCTTCGTCCCCGAAACTCTCCACAACCGTATCCTCGAACAGGTCCATAGTCTACCCTCTTCAGGCCATCCGGGAATCACAGCCACCATCCAATTCCTACAGAACCGTTTCTGGTGGCCAACCCTGGGCAAAGACACCACTCAGTTTGTTAAACAGTGCCAGATATGTAACATCCACAAACCATCTCTCCATCTACCTGCCGGTCTCCTACAACCCCTGCCTCTGCCTCAATGTCCCTGGTCCCACATTGCCATAGACTTTGTCACAGATCTCCCATCTTCCAATAACTTCACCACAATCCTCACCGTCATCGATCACTTCTCTAAAGCCTGCCGCCTCATACCCCTGCCTAAACTGCCCACAGCCATGCAAACCGCCAAATCTCTGCAACTGGGTCTTCCACATATATGGACTCCCAGAGGACATCGTCTCTGACCGGGGACCACAGTTCACCTCTTGCCTCTGGTCAGCTTTCTTCCAGGCTCTAAACATCAACATCAGCCTCACTTCTGGGTACCACCCACAATCCAATGGACAAATAGAAAGACTCAATCAAGAACTCACCCGCTTCCTTCAATCCTACTGTAACCAACACCAGAACGACTGGGCTCGATACCTGTTGTGGGCGGAATATGCACAGAACTCCATCCGCAAGGCAGCCACGGGATTAACCCCGTTTCAATGCATTCTTGGATTTCAACCACCTCTTCCCCTGGTCTGGAGAACCCACTGACGTGAAGCCACCTGGAACAGAGCTCACACTCATCTCCAACATGCTGTATGCCATCTCAGAGTGCAAGCTGATCGTCATCGTCGTCCTGGCCTAGAATACTGTCCTGGTCAGTGGGTGTGGCTCTCAATGAGAGACTTTTGTCTCAAGCTCCCATGCAAGAAACTTAGTCCAAGGTACGTGGGTCCCTTCCAAATAACACGTCAAATTACACCTCATTCCGTCTTGCATTACCTAACCATTTCCAGATTTCATGTATCCCTGCTCAAGCCCGCTGATGGTCCCAGTGAGGAGGGGGAGGAAGTGTCCGGTGAGCAGGGCCCCCTACCCATTATGGTAGAGGACGAGGAGGCCTATCGTGTCCGCAAACTGCTGGACTCCAGGCGCCGAGGAAGGATTCTCCAATATCTGGTCGACTGTGAGGGATACGGTCCAGAGGAACGTTCTTGGGTCAACGTGGATGATATCCTAGACCCCAGTCTTGTGGAAGAGTTCCACCAAAATCACCTGGAGAGACCAGCCCCTCAACCACTTGGGAGACTTCGGCGCCGATTGCCTCCTCGTGCCAGGAGTTTAAAAAAAAAAAAAAAAACAGTGAAAGAATTAATAAATTTAGTGACCTCATATTTTCTTAAACAGCAGACTTTGCACTACAAAATATGTATTCTTTTTTTCTTCAAAAATTGTTTTACAAAAAAAGCATTTTTACTGCCTATTTGTCAACTACCCATACTAAAGCAGCATGAGGTATTAATTAACATGTGGTAAGACATCTGCCATGCTCCTAATGATCTCCTGAGTGCACATCTTTCCAGCTAAGCCTCAAAGTCTGTTAAATCTCCTTAGCATGATGGGGTCTGTCTAGAAAATAAATATGTAAATGTGAGCTCCAGTGAGGACAGACACACTTTGACTTTCATGGCGGGCGAAGAGTGACAGAGAAAAGCAGTCTGTGGTGTCTCAAAAGCAGTAGCTAGACAGAGGACTGTCAGATTTGATGATGAGGATGAAAATGAATGAAATTGAGCTATAAGTGTCACAAACTGGCACGCCAACACTAAGTGTCAGAAGCAATCATGTCACCTTGTGCTATTCATCAATGAATGGCACAATGAGTTAATTAAGCAAGATTATGGCTATTGTTTCACAAGACAAAACATACACATTTGTTGTTCTATCATGTTTGGGACTTCCCGTTTTTATACTGAGCAAATTATATTTTCTATCCCCTAAAACTAACCTCACACAAACCTTTTTGCATCTCTATTATTTTCTTTAGTACATATTAAGATGATTTCCCTGTGGATACCATTAGCCACAAAGAGGTTAATTAAGGTCTTATTATGCTTAAGACATTTGGTCCCTACAATGTAGGGCAAAACATGACCCACAAAACCACACAGAGAAAAAAAATGAAAACAGATATAGAAATTGTGTCCACAAGATGGCAGAGAAATACCATTGAAAAATCAGACTCATGGCCTGTAAAGGTCCTTTGAAATATTGTTTTCCCTCAGCTCCTTCTGGGACAAAAGTTAAAAGAATAATACGGAAAAAACATACAATTTAGAAACGTCAAATGATAAACAAAAGTTGCTCAAGACAAGGATGTTTTTTTTCTAGATTTCCGAAAATTTGGGGAGTTATAAGAGCTATAAAATGCATACAGGCTAATCAAAATAGAGCCTGAATACAGTTAAAACAAGCTACTGATAAAAACAAAAAAACAAACAACAACAAAAAAAAAACATCCGCTTTAACCATACATTTCAATAATACTATTAGCCTACTTTGTTTGTGTTAAATAACTTGCGCACGACAAAATTGGACCTGAACTAGCGACGAAATCAACGGGAGTGTCCTAAACGGTTTAAAATCTAACCTTTAAAGATACAATAATATTTACAATAATATTATTGTAACAATAATAATCCTAATATTTAATTTCGTTATCTGTCACCATTACTCGAGTTAGAGAATAGGATTGACTTTCAGTCAAAATACGGTTATACGTACGTAACGTTACTATTATTCTCAGTCCTAAACTGACAGCCACCGGGACTTGTTTGTCTGCACTTACAGTTGCTGTACACGATTTCTGTGAAATTTAAATCTTTTCCAAACAGGTTTCCCATACACTCCTCTTGTCTAGCTTGACTGTTCACATGTCGAGATGCATCGGCGCAAACAAGCCTCTTGACTGTTCACTCACGCCATTGGCTTAGGTCCGAGTTTTCTGATTGGCTACCACTCGCGAGCACATACTTGGAGGATTGGAGCTTTGGCCTGTCACAGAAACAAGTGTTAGACACCTATTACAGTTTTTTACGATTGCTTAAGCACAATTTTAAAAACAAGGCTCATTTTGTCAAAACACTAGCCTAAACCCAGTTAACAGATCCACACACACAAGTAGCAGAACACCTCAGTTTTTTTGCAAAATGAAACACTTCATTCAAAACTTTACATTAATATAACAAAACCCAACTTATGGAACACACATGGTTCATACATTCTGATTCTGTTTGATTAATTTATACATTGCTGTGCTCAATCTTAAACACTTGTAACTTTTATACTTTTCTAATGATATAGTCTGGGTTTGATTTTTTTCAGAGATATTGTTAGAGTAAAGTACATGAATATACTGACAAAAAAAAAAAAAAAAAAAACCAAAAAAACACAAGACCAGTACTGCACATTTGTGAAAATATTTATTTCTCACCACATTAACCATTCAATACATCCATGCCTTTCCAAAGGTTGCATTTTGCACTGAAAATCAGAACATATTCTAAATACAATATATTACACGAACAAAAACATTTGTGGAGACAAAACAAAAGCATGATTTTAAATGAAAAAAAAATCATAGAAAAAACACCTAAGCATCATATCTTGGCCTAGCTGGATCTGGCCATAGCACTTTATCCACATCACAGCGAGGGAAGAATCTTCTTGAATCCATCCTTGCACAGATCCTGCATCAATTAATTCAGGCCTTCTCCATGGCTTGAATGAGGCATATCCTTCCATGCCAAAAAAAAAAAAAAAAAACCCTCCTCAATGGGTTTAAGGAAGGGACAGTATGGTGGAAGATACTGGAGTGAAAAACGCTAATGAAACCAGTTTTGGACCAGAGCAGATAGGTGGAAATTTGAATCCATTTGGTCTTCTGCTGTGACAACTTTGTGTAGTATTTCTAAAATGTGAATATGTGGGCCGTGTTGTAAGGGCCTAAGTTGGCATGCTGGTGGAGGACCCCATTCTGCATGATTGCAACATACATTGTGATGTTACCACCGCATTGGCCCGGGACATTCAAAATAGCTCTGTGGCCAATGATGTTTCTCCCTCTCCCTCTTACTGCAACATTGCCTTCCATTTTGTTGTAGACACATAAACTTTTTTAGTACTTGCATCTGATTGTTGAGTTTACAGTTAAGCACCTAAGTGTCTGAACACCTGACGGCCATGGTATATTGGAAAGCAGTGTCTTGAAATGGCAAAGAAGTGACATTATGTTAGATTTCTGTCTAATGTAAAGTGTGTTTAGTGTTATGCAAATCAATGTGTGTAGTGTTTTGCAAAAAGTGTGAGGCTGAGAATGTGCTCATAGTTGTGCAGATCTGAGCTAAGGTTTTGCTCCTTGAGTGTAAGGTTTCAGTAACTGTGTGTTATTTTTAATTTTAGTGTGTAAGCAATCGTAAAAAACTGTAATGAAATTTAGTCATATTCCGACATGTTAACCTGATTGCCAAAACCTGATTAAGCCAATATTATCTAGCAATCCAATAAAAATGGGAATACCTCACACCATTGCCTTCACTTTTTCTCACCTTTAAACACACACACACACACACACATTTACAGAACATTACACCACCCATGCTAAGCAGTAGCATCTACATACTCACAAAGCATGCTCACGCATCTTCAGTTATTGTGCGTGGTTGCCAAGCTGTGCTGCTTTCACATTCATGAAAATCCTGGCCATTAATTCCCTGGGATGGAGGCGAGGCTGGACCACTGATGAAATATATGCCAGAAGCCCTGCCAATTTCTATCTGAAAGCCAACAGACATCTCATTCACTTAATGCTGTTTTGGGGAGGGGAATGGGGATGATTTTTCCCCCCCTACACTGTGGACGTATGCATCATGATCAGCAGAGAGTGAGAAAGAAAAGACTCTGCCTGAGGTGGGTCATTTCTCTGCCTCCCATCAGCTCTTTTATAGAATAATGACATTCTCCAGGATATTGAAATAGATGGTGGAAGAAAAAAAAAAAAACAATAAGTGAAGTAAAAAATGTGAAAAATTCAAGCAACTCCATAGTGCAAACACAATTCTGACCTGAAGTATCACCAGTCATTGTAACACATCCAGTATAGGCTTTTATTTTCTTCTAAAATGACTGTTTTTTTACATCCTCCATTAAAGTCGGCATGAGTTGGAAATTGCAATAGTCTTCCCTATTATGATATATCTGAGTGAAACAAAAAAAAAAAAAAAAAAAAATTGTCCATTGGGAATTGACTGGATCATTGTTCCAGTCTAGTGCTATTGCTATTATGTGAGTGACAGGTTGTTCCGCCTTCATGCCAGTAAACACGTCATCAGAGAAGAGATGTCATTCCAAGAGGGAAGGGAAGTTATTTTGATTAAAGATTATGATGGCACATCATTTTAAAAAAAATAATAATGTGCATTAGTGGTGCAACTGATCAAAATCTGCATAGATTAAATATAGATTATATAGATTTGTTAAAGCTGTGATTTGTTGTTTGATTAACATTAATGACTTAGCAGCAGGTATTCATAGGTTGCTGTCACTTTAAGACCTAATGAATGGATCTAATATAATGATACACATCTAGTTTCTTTCTTAACTGTTTACGTTCACGTAAGACATAACCGAGAATACTTTTAACATAATTTTGTGTATGAGTCCGTTCAAGCACAAGGAGAGGCGAAAGAGGAATCAACTCAGTGTTTGCGGCTACCTGAAACACTCCTCTCTGTGTGTGATCGAGTTCACTTTCACCTTTTCTTTCACTTTCACTTTCACTAGACTGGTTTAAAATTGCTTGAATGTGTAAACTGTCAAGAAAAAAATCCATGCAAATGATAAACTTCCACTCTATGATGGTTAAACTTAGCAATTAATCCACGAATCACATGCATGCCGAAGCGTAGGGCCCAACGCTATTTCATGAAAAATTTGTACGTATTTTACGAGGTGGCTAATTCGTACGAATTCGTTCAACCTCACTTGTACGAATTCATACGATTTGTCTAAACACCAGTGATGGGTAGGTTTTCATACGAATTTGGCAACTCGTAAAATACGTAAATATAAATTCGTATGAGTGAGGTTGTGCGAATTTGTATGAATTGCCGTAGGGCTGGGCGATATGACCAAAATCTTATATCACGATATGAGTAATTTTTGCTTTAGATGATATTTTTATGATATCAACATTTTCCATATCATTGAAATTTCATAATTATCATCAATTTCAATATAATTTAAAAAAATTAATACTAGCCTAAAAAAACTCCCAAGCTTACTGAAGATAAATAAACTGTGATAAAGAAAAAGCAAAGAAGACAAACTACAATAGAACAAAGACAGACAAAATAGACCTACATGAAAAAACTTCAAGCACTAGAAAATGTATAAAGTAATCAAAGGTATAAAAAACAATGCATAGTCTTTACCGTGTAAATTAAATATACATGTATTCTTATTAAAGTTACAATAGCAAGCAGTGAGAGATTTTCTCTTTTTTTGTTGTTTGATTAGCATTAATAATGACAGCAGGTGAAATTTGGATGCTGTCCCTTTAAGACTGACTGCACCGATCCATTAACTCGAGCCTTGTCTTTCTCAACTATACCTTCACTTAAGACATAAATGGCTCTGTTTACTTGCAAATACGTGGTCACTTTGGCACATAGGTATGTGTATTTAACCGTTCAAGTCCAATTAGGCGTCAAAAAGCACTCAGTTCTGTCCAGTCCTCACGCGCTCTATGAGCAGCGGCTTCATGTCGCGCGTCTCTCAGACGGCGCTGAGAAACAGTCTCTTCAGAGAGCGCGTGCATATGGTGAAATGAGTTGTCTTTTGCTGCTGATTGCACTTAAATGGTTTAAAACCACTTGTTTTTGAACCGCAATGCTTAAAAACTCAAATTATACTCTTTCGTGACCGCGCAGCATAGCAACCTCACGTGACCGTAACCTTGACAGAGACAATAGTCCAAAATCTCTACCAGTTGACAAATTTCAACCGGCTAATCGTGTCTACCAGTATATCGCCCACCACTTATTGTGCTTAATACACTTTAACATCCAGCACGTCTCTAATTCGCGATCGCATTCTGAGAGTGGCAGGTTTGGCAGTGTGCCAGTCAGCACGAGCGCTGCACCGAGTTCCTTTTCAGGATATATTGCGCTTATAACTCTTTTAACATCAAGCACGTCCCGCTCTTAAAATTCTCATTCATGCATTTCATCACTCTAAAGTGTCAATAGTGCAATATATTTACATACTACGATATAGCAAAATCTCTAACGATAGACATTTTATTTCGTGGTAACGATATACAGGTGCTGGTCATAATTAGAATATCATCAAAAAGTTGATTTATTTCACTAATTCCATTCAAAAAGTGAAACTTGTATATTATATTAATTCATTACACACAGACTGATATATTTCAAATGTTTATTTCTTTTAATTTTGATGATTATAACTGACAACTAAGGAAAATCCCAAATACAAAGAAAGGATTTTTAGAAATCTTGGCCAACTGAAAAGTATGAACATGAAAAGTATGAGCATGTACAGCACTCAATACTTAGTTGGGGCTCCTTTTGCCTGAATTACTGCAGCAATGCGGCGTGGCATGGAGTCGATCAGTCTGTGGCACTGCTCAGGTGTTATAAGAGCCCAGGTTGCTCTGATAGTGGTCTTCAGCTCTTCTGCATTGTTGGGTCTGGCATATCGCATCTTCCTCTTCACAATACCCCATAGATTTTCTATGGGGTTAAGGTCAGGCGAGTTTGCTGGCCAATTAAAAACAGGGATACCATGGTCCTAAAACCAGGTACTGGTAGCTTTGGCACTGTGTGCAGGCGCCAAGTCCTGTTGGAAAATGAAATCTGCATCTCCATAAAGTTGGTCAGCAGCAGGAAGTATGAAGTGCTCTAAAACTTCCTGGTATACGGCTGCGTTGACCTTGGACCTCAGAAAACACAGTGGACCAACATCAGCAGATGACATGACACCCCAAACCATCACTGACTGTGGAAACTTTACACTGGACCTCAAGCAATGTGGATTGTGTGCCTCTCCTCTCTTCCTCCAGACTCTGGGACCCTGATTTCCAAAGGAAATGCAAAATTTACTTTTATCAGAGAACATAACTTTGGACCACTCAGCAGCAGTCCAGTCCTTTTTGTCTTTAGCCCAGGCGAAACGCTGTTTGTTGCGCAAGAGTGGTTTGACACAAGGAATGCGACAGCTGAAACCCATGTCTTGCATACGTCTGTGCGTAGTGGTTCTTGAAGCACTGACTCCAGCTGCAGTCCACTCTTTGTGAATCTCCCCCACATTTTTGAATGGGTTTTATTTCACAATCCTCTCCAGGGTGCGGATATCCCTATTGCTTGTACACTTTTTTCTACCACATTTTTTCCTTCCCTTCACCTCCCTATTAATGTGCTTGGACACAGAGCTCTGTGAACAGCCAGCCTCTTTTGCAATGACCTTTTGTGTCTTGCCCTCCTTGTGCAAGGTGTCAATGGTCGTCTTTTGGACAACTGTCAAGTCAGCAGTCTTCCCCATGATTGTGTAGCCTACAGAACTAGACTGAGAGACCATTTAAAGGCCTTTGCAGGTGTTTTGAATTAATTATCTGATTAGAGTGTGGCACCAGGTGTCTTCAGTATTGAAGCTTTTCACAATATTCTAATTTTCTGAGATACTGAATTTGGGATTTTCCTTAGTTGTCAGTTATAACCATCAAAATTAAAAGAAATAAACATTTGAAATATATTAGTCTGTGTGTAATGAATGAATATAATATACAAGTTTCACTTTTTGAATGGAATTAGTGAAATAAACCAACTTTTTGATGATATTCTAATTATATGACCAGCACCTGTATATCGTCATATCGCACAGCCCTAAATTGCCGTGAGATTGGGTTGTGGGGCCTGGTCCGTGCGAATCACGGATCAACTGTGATCCATTAATGTGCATGAATATATCATTCATAATAAAAACTGCAATATTCTATTTAAAAATGTCCATTTTGATTTCATATTAAGAAAAAACACACACGAAAGAGTGCTGTTGTACTGAATTGCACACCTGTGATCAGCAACTGTGTAAGTCTGTAAATGAAAATATAGGCTTTCTCTGATATCAAATGGAATTACTTTCCAGAATACTAATATTTATATTCAATCCTTTTTCAACCATCTGGATGATATGTTAGTGAACCTTTTACTCTGTAGAGTTACTACTACAGTAGGCATGCCAGCTGGCAGGTTGGCATAACACATTGCTCTTGTAGATACTGGTATTTCAGATAGCCATCCTCCATGCCAACAGTTCCTGCAAATCCTCACGCAAAATATTCAGGGGCCTTGCAGACCTCAACACGACTGTATCATTCCAAACTGACCCCGTAAAGGCCCCTCTCAGCTTGGAGAGCAATAATGTGCTTATGAGCAGATATCATTTCAGAGCATATCAAGAACAACGAGAGGGAGAAACGGAGAGAAAGAAATACATGCAAATTCTAATATTTATTCACTGTCATGTGATCTGCGTGCATGTTGCAATGCAAAGACTTGTATTGCTGTCAACTGGTTATTTGGGTTTTTTATAATCTGACAGACAATTATTGTCTGTGGTAATCAACAGGCAGTCAAGTACAGGACAAATTTACCCATCATCTTCAAATAAGTGTTTACTTTGTTATTTGGATAGGATAAAACTCTCCAACCAGTGAGGGGGAAAAATCATAAAGCTGTGATATAAAAGATATGTGACTCAGAGCCGAAATACAAAAGTAGAGCTATAACTCTCCACCAATATTGTAAGCATAACTGTCTCCTAAAGCTTCCCTCCCTTGGACAGCAGATGATTGGTATGCCTGTGAAATCCTAAAGGCTCCCAAGAGAGGTGGCGCCTGGAGATGATAAGATCCATTCCCATCAAAGGTCAGAGCTGGTCGAAGAATAATATGGTCAGCACTGGGCAAAATCACATCACATTCCTTATTATCATATTCCCGATAGCTTGCAGAGAGTCTCGGTCAGGGAAAAGTTAAGACTGTACATCATCAATAAAAATAGATACAAATTATGGAAGAGAAAGAAGAAACAGGTGAAGGCCACCTGGATATTTTCAACATGGTGCTTAAAGATTTCTATGAAATCAAAATGGCTGTTTTGTGGATTCTAGGTCATGTCTGTTAGCTCTAATGTCATCAATATTTTACCATATACATTCAGAATATTAAATGGAAATAAAATATCATGTACAATGTATACAGTAAACAAAAGTTTTTTTCCTCTCTATAATTTTACTCTTAAAGTGCCCCTATTATGTATGTTTGTGAATGTAAAAAATCTAGAAATATTTTTAAAGACCTATGTGCAGGAGTCTCCAAAAAGAAAGAATCGATTCTGAACTGCCTGAAGCGAGTCACAAACATACATTACAAATTTGTACAATTACAGCCCATGGTCTTCATTGTCCATAAACAACGACACCATTGTTCATCACTGCTGCTGCATCCGAAATCAAATACTTCCCTACTATATAGTATGCGAAAAATAGTAAGCCAACATAGTATGTCCGAATACATAGTATTTGAAAAACAGTAGGCGAAAAGTCCCCAGATGACCTACTACTTTCGCAGAGATTCTGAAGTGCGCATTCGATGGACACTTTACTATCACATGAGGCCACGGGAGAGGATTTATGAATGGAGGTGAAGCAACGCAACTGACGCTGGTAGGTCACATGATAATGACAACAACGCAAGTACGCAATTTCCTGGTATTTTAATTATATATATATATATATATATATATATATATATATATATATATTTTTTTTTTAAACTTAGCAATTAGATTAGTAAGCATCGCTAAGTAGCTGATTGTCTTCTGTGATGCTGCAGTAAAGTCTGTGAAAACCTGTATTATGAAGCAGCTTTTCTTGTCTTCTTCTTCATCTTATAACAAGGCTTAAAAAAAGATAACATCTTCATGGCTTGTTGAAAATGTTTGAAGATGACAGAATAAGCCCTCAATGCCCAGGCCACCCTCACAGAAGCCGACCACTGCACAAACAACCCCCATCTCCTGAGGAAGGAGTGAATGAGTTTATGTTGCCTTACCTCGTCTTTTCACTCTTTGCCTCCACCTCCTTTCCTAACTCATGGGACCTTCTTGGCTGAGTTTCGGAGAAGTTTAGTTTGGATATGACTCATATGGAAACTTATATAGAGTGGGCTGCCAGGCTGCTCCTATGGCCTGTGATGTAGTGTCAATAATGGTCGTTTACTGCCCGTACAGTCCTGATTCAGCCACTGCACTGCTTTATCCAACAGAGAGCAATGCTAATGGTGCAGAAAAAGACTATACATGAATAAGGAGGAATAAAAAGTTTTTTGGCTCATTCTTAGGAAATGGTATGTCTTCATGACACAAGTAGCAATTCATTTATTTATTTTTAAATTAACAAGAAAAATTGATCTATCAATCAATCAATCAATCAATCAATCTATCTATTTATCTATCAACCAACCTACTTACCTACCTACCTATACCCATCCATCCATCCATTACCATTTCAGTCGTATCCGACTCTTGGTGATTCTATGGCCATCTCTCACCAAAATTATAAAACATCAAATTATAATGCAAATGATTTAAAGCCAATAAAATAATTTCAAGTAATTTTGTAAGTAATATAATTGGCTCTGGTATAATTTTGTAAAATGGGGTTCACCAGTAACTTTTGTCAAATAATAATATAATTTCCCCTGAAGTTTTTAGAAACAAATTACACCATTTCCTGGGAAAGGAAATGTATAATGTGTGATTATGCAGGATTTTTTTTTTTTTTTTTTTAATAAATCAAGAATTAAGCATTGATTAAATACTGGTGTTTGATGCAAGTCTATCAATTTTTATTTATTTATTTTTTTACATTCTAAATGAGAAAAAAACATGGTTACAGTAACAAATATGGAAACTGCATAAATACTCCCAGGTCATTATTCATATGACAATACTGACATGAAATGCATATGTAAAATTGTCTAATTTGGCTATATCCAGCAATAATCTGCTGTATCTTCCTTGTCAAGTATTATCTGTTGAATTCATATTTGCACATTTAATGAAAAGAGAAACAATAATAATATACGTATGTGGTATGTGTGTGTGTTTGTTTTGGACTTGTACACACACTCTGCCAAGCCGTGACATTGGAGCCAGGCGGTTAAAATCTAAGTTATTAGCGCTCAGATAAATGGAGGTTGTATTTGGTGCAATTTATTCTCATTAATTATTTAGCGGCCAGGGCCTCACATTATGCAGTTCAGATACTTAATAGAAGTAGATCACCGAGTGGGTCAGGAATGATTACACATTGCACTGGCTGGCAACGAGAAAGCATTTGCTGTGAGTGGTAATTACTTGAAATGATAAAGCGTTTGCATTAAAAGTGATAAAGAGAGGGCTCCATTGCAAAGTCGCTCATTGCAAAATTAAGAGAATTAGCAACAATTTCGCCTGCCAGTCATGCAAGGGGTTCACATTACTGAGATTAAATCAGATATTATACACCACAAACACATTCATACACTAATTGACCATAGTGGATGTTTCTGGGGTTGTTTTAGGACTTTCTTTGATTTGTCTATTTAATCTTGTGCTGATACAACCTCTCATTAATCTTTCAAATTATGCATACACTGGCGAATTAGGCACAGGAAGAGTTTGGAATATTAATATAGTGGAGTAACAAAGGAAACCAAGGTAAAAACGCATATAGGACACAATCTCGAAATCTTCATTTACATGTCTCGTGACAGGCGGGAATTATTTAATATGCACAGCTGTAGATGATGTAGATGATGTCAGTCGACATGCTTTAAAAATAGCTATTCAGTTTCTAAGCCTCCAGAGGTTCTTGTCTAGAGTTAAGATAGCGAGGCAGAACGTCTTCCTTTGAAGCAAACACAAAGACAAGCCCACAGGAGCTGTAGCAGTGTGAGACAAATGAAGATATGACCAGCAGTCGAGTTATTACTCAAGACCGGCAGACATGTCCATCTCACACGACACAAAGGCACCCGGGTTATCAATTATTAATAATGGGGTTTTAGTTCAGTATTCATGCTGGTTCTTGAACAACTGCTAATATGTACTTTAATTCATGCTATGTTTCTTCTTTCTGTCAGAGAATTCCCTTGTTTGTCACTATCTTGTTCAAACATAATGACTTTGGTCATGCAAATTTTGTCTCTCCACGGGCCCTTTTTTCACTCACACACATTCTCTAGTCATCATTTTCCATCACAGCTCATTGAAGTACCCAGTTAGAAGCAAACAAAGATTGAGCTTTGTTCAATGGAGAACACACTTGACTGCTCAGCATGACAGCAGTGGCTCAGATTATCTAAGTGCACAGTTTTAACTTCACTACATTGCTTGTAAAGTAAATACATCCCATGTCTTAGAGGAAGAGGATTTGTTATTAAATTCAGTGTTTTTGGCTATGTCCATTGCTGTGTGTAGTGAGTGAGCTAGTGAGCTAAACAGCAAGAAAGACCAGACAGCTGCTTACTTAGAGAGCATTTTTAGGTTTTTATAGGATTGATCAAAACTAGCCAAAATCTAGTGGACTACCTATTGAACCTAGACAGCATTTTTGAGCATATAGACACAATTGAACCTAATCAATGACCTAGATACATCCCCATCTAGACAGCATTTTGGGCATCATAGGCCCTGTTTCCACCTTGCATTAAGTGTAAAACGTTTTCAGCTTGTCCACTTTCAGAGGTAGTCGAAAACGCATTCGACCGGATTGCTTTCGTAGTGGAAACGCTCATGTGGTCGAATACATACTCTTCACCTGCTGACCCAATGCGTACGGGAAGCGCGCTAGCCAGATGGGTCTTAAACTTTGTCAGCTGAAGAACCAAGTTTGGTTTAAAAACGTAAAACATACCAAGCACAATATTCTCTCACCATTTCACAGCATTCGGCGTGGTGTTGCAACTATCAAAGCAGAAATAAAAGCTGCTGCTTTCTGTATGTTTTTCTGCAGTTTCTGGACACGTTCATATGTAAATTGTGCAAGCTTATTTTGTCCATTAGATTGATTTCCAGGGGCATTTTTACCCATATAATGACATTTTTCTAAACTTATTAGATGTATGCATCACCTTTTAGGTCAAATTCTAACATTCAAATTGAATTCTGTTAGAATAATAGCACAGTATAGGGCTGTTACCAATCAAATGAAATCGACAAAATCCATTTTTGCAATGCAGAGGTGACAAAGAAGTGGCATTAATGTATTTACACAGCATTTACAATTTGTCTACATAAATTTAATTCACCATTTAAATATGAAATTATTTCTAATTTTAACTTTTTAATTAAAATGTACTTTAAATAGGAAACTAAACTGCCGGTCATTGAATCATTAATAAAACTGATTCGTTCAAAACGCGGATTCAGTCAGTATATATATATATATATATATATATATATATATATATATATATATATACATATATATATATATATATATATATATATATATACATATATATATATATATATATATATATATATATATATATATATATATATAAACATTTCTGTCTGTTGTATGGAGAGTGTTCTGCAGTTCTCATTAATTGTGTATAAAATATAACTCACAATGTCAACTTATTGTTCATTTAACTGTTATAAAATAAATATCACAATAAAATATCATTAATAAAATAAATATCACATTTGCAATCGTTCTGATTTGGGGAAAACGGCACTCTTGCTCGTGTGATATTGTATAACTACATCATTTCATATGATATAATTATAAGACATACATCATTCAGTGAAAGCGTGAGTAACAAACTCACGCTTAGCTCGCACATCCTTAAAACATATAATTACGATATCATCACAGACAAAACTATCACACACCCCTACGCAAATAAAGAATGAACTTACAACGGTTACTGAACTGATATTTACCCATTTTATTCAGCTCTCTTCCTTCCGCGTGCAGGAGACAGTAGCCTACGTTATACGCTGTAGTAAATACCGCGAGTCCCGCGAATTGTCACGTGAACAAGCAAATCCACAAAGAAAAATAAAATAAAAATAATATGTACGCTAATTAGATAGTTTTAATGGTAACACTTTACAAAAAGGTTAATTAGTTAAACATTAGTTAATGTATTAACTAACATGAACTAACCATGAGCAATACTGTGTTTGTAATCTTAGTTAACGTTAGTTAATGAAAATACAGTTGTTCATTGTTTGTTCATGTTAGTTCACAGTGCATTAACTAATGTTAACAAGATTTTAATAATCTATTAGTAAATGTTGAAATTAACATTGACAAAGATTAATAAATGCTGTATAAGTGCAGTTCATGTTAACTAATGGAGTTAACTAATGTTAACTAATGAACCTTATTGTAAAATGTTACTGTTTTAATTTGGCAAATGATTTAGACATGTCATGACATTTAGTCAAAAAAATGACATTTAATGACATTTAGTCAAATTGTCATCTAAAATCTCATAAATAAAAATAAGACTTTTTATGACCTTAAATTAAAAAAAATCTAAGACTTTTTAAGACTTTTTAAGGATCTGCGGGAACCCTGTTATTGTAAAGTTTTACCAACTAATTTCTGACCACCTAACCAGACAGCATTTTGGGGCATCAAAAACATGATCAATAGTCAAAACCTATAGACAGTCCTACAGCATTTTGGGCTTCATGTGCACATTCAGATAGTGAATCACCTAACTGCATTATTGTGCATAAAAGGCATGTTAAAACCTAGTCAAATCCTAAAGAGACTCCTATCTAGACAGCATTTTTGGCATCATACACATTGAAACCTATAGTGAGTCACCAACCTAGATTGCATTTTTGGGCATCATATGCATGTACAAACTAGTCAAATCCCAGTGAGCTACATATATACCATTTGTAGGCATTATAGGCACATTCAAACCAAGTCAAAATCCAGTTATTTCAAAATGCAAATAATACCCAGGCATACTGTAATATCTGTGCCAGACTGATAGCAAACTTAAAGGGAAGTTAGAAGGCTAGGGGATGGATAGGAAACGAGACAGATAAAAAAAGCTTCTCATAGACAAAAACTGAAAGAATCACTTAACCAAACAGATCACCGCAGCTGTCTAAATCTCCACAGCTCCACTATCCTTTCAAACCTTCGAAAACACTATTGTCTTACATTCATCAAACCATGTAAGTCACCACGGACTAAACAAAGAGAGGCTCAAATTCTAAGCAGGCAAGAATTCCTTCCCGCAAAATCGAGATCAATGCTATATTGACTCACACTCATCAGAGTAAATGATTTTTCTTATTGATTCTGCTGGAAGACTGACATGTGGAAGCCAAAGGAGTTGTGCTGTTTTATGGTAAGACCTGTAAGTGCCTTTCTGTGGATGTAAACAATCGAACATGCTTGGTCATAGGTTACCTATCCAAATACATATCACAGATATCACGGGTTACAGAAGCACAGCAATCACGACAGCATGCATCTACTTGTGTGGTGATTTCGGAATAGTCAATTAGTGTAATCTAATAAACACAGAGTAATGTGAGATGCATGGATGTGTACAGTCTATATTACCATATTCAAGCTGAGTTGTTGAATGATAAAGTCTCATTTGGTGGTCTGAAGTGTTGAGGTGACAATATAGTAAACTGCAGATCAAAAGTGCAAAAATGTCCCAGATTACCCAAAAACCTTGGTGTGAATAGACACTCTGAATTGTATCCCAACTTAGTTGGTGTCTGTTTTATTCACACATGCAAAATGACTCTTTTTATTAACTCATACCTTTTACCCATTCACAGGTAAAAAATAAACACTATTTACTGTGCTATTAAGCGTCCCCCCTCCCCCCATTTCTCTCCAGTGAGTCTGTAAAACGCATACTCTAACCTTTTGGAAAGTGGGCCTGTTGGTTTCCTTAAGCCCTTCCCTTATTTGCAGATGTTTTCCCTTTCCTAGACATATGGAATTCCTCACCCTGTGGTCTGGAGGGAGGGAATGCTGCGGAAGAGACCCATCTGGAGTGGGAACAAGGTGGGTAATGGTAGAGATGACGCCCCCCTCTCTGCCTGGCTCTCTGGAGAACCCTTGGGCTTGTCTGGAAACGCATCAATCGGGACATACACAGTGGGCCGATCCAGAGCCTGTCACCGGATAGCCCAGGGAGAGGAGTTAAAACTACAATTGGTTCTGCCTTTTAATGATAGAAGCTACAGGACACTGGAGACCAGACGAGTGCTGAAACAGACAGGCTTAGTGAATGCAGCTGAAGGATTATGACAGATTTTGGGTGATGATGGAGACAAGTGGTTTTGAGGCTGTGAATAATCACACGCAGCCAAACTTGACCACTTTGACATGCTTATTCAGGCTGATTATCGTACGGAAATAGCATTAAACCCCGTTCACGTGTCAGGGCTTCAACGCACCCTTCAACACAAATGTCATGCGCCATTTTGACCTCCATACTAAAAGAGCTGCAAATAGCATTACATAAGATGATTTTATGAGGTTGTTAGGTCAAAAGAAAGTGGTTTTATAAGTTAAACAGTGAAAACAAACAAACACGGTAACGTAGTTTAGCCTATTGTATATGCTCTGCGCTTGATGACGATGATGATGAAGAAAAGAGGGATACCAAACTCCTGTTGCTTTTAACTGTTCATTTTGTTGTATGTATAAATGGCAATAAAAGTTCTTAGCATTATTTTGTAAATTTCTCCTATAAACTCAAGAACACAAGACGTATTTGCAGCGCACATTTGGACTGCGACTTTCTTAAAGTGGCAGTACTTATTTTCGTGCCATCTGTATCATCAACTCACCAAAAGAGCAGTTTAATCGTATAAAAACATGAAGAAAGAACAAAAGAAGCCATAGCCATCTTGAGTTACAATAATAAAACTGTTTCTTTCTTCAAATGTTACTTTTTGCAATGTGTCACAACTTAAAACTGAAGTATGTATTCTGTGTTAAAATACTTTCTCCTGTCCCAATTTAATATGTAGATATAACTAAGTAAGCTATTCATAGGTTAATTTTCTCAAAACTCTCTATGGCAATATAAAAATTTGATTTTAGCGACATCTCTAGCTCAACACAACACTTGGTGCTGACCAATTCTGAAATAAAATAAAATAAAAATAGATGAAAAACCTAAACTTTAAAGGTGTCCTTGATTATGATTTCACATTTTTAAACTTTAGTTAGAGTGTAATGATGCTGTTTGAGCATAAATATCATCTGCAAAGTTGCTACAACGAGCTTTTTCCCTGGTTGGTGACATCACAAATCCCAATATTTACATAAACCCTGCCCCCAGGAACATGCAACAAAGGGGGTGAGGTCATGTTGGGCTGCTTTAGAGAAGAGGAACAGTTGTTGTAGTAGAGTGTTGTTGCCCTGCCGCCATTTTACGCCAGACTGCTTCACGAACGAGGGTCAATTCAATGCTGGATTTGCACAAAAGATTAACATGATGGCACATGCTAGTCGATGAGTTAAATCAACTCCACAGCAACTACATTAATGTATCCATTGACCATTCAGAAATGTCCAGTTGCATTTTAAAAGTTGTTAGTCTCTCCATCAGTGTCTGACTCCGGTTTTAACAATGTAAGGCTGAACATTGTTACTGACAATCGTCATTTTGGCTGCGTGAGATTCTCCAGCTTTGTTAGTGTCGAGCAACCGAAGCGAGAGCTGTTTAAGCTCTGCCCTCTTTTGGAAAGCGGGCCGGGAACAGCAGCTCATTTGCATTTAAAGGGACACACACAAAAACGGTGTGTTTTTGCTCGCACCCAAATAGGGGCAAATTTGACAAGCTATAATAAATGATCTGTGGCGTATTTTGAGCTGAAACTTCACAGACACATTCTGGGGCCACCTGAGACTTATTTACATCTTGTGAAAAGGGGCATCATAGGTCCCCGTTAAAAACTTACATGGACATTAGAAAAGTTGCCTCAGTGAAAAGTTTAAACTGAAGTTCTAAAATTCCCAAAATTAAATAAATAAAAATTAATGAAAGCTAAACAGAAATTTAAAAAATTAATACAAATGACAAAAGCACCCCCCCCCCCAAAAAAAAATAAAAAAAATAAAAATAAACAAAAAACAAACTAAAATTAAAACAAAAACTGAAAATATAAAAATAAAAGCTAATTCAAAATATGAATAAAATATAATATACATAACAACAGTAAACATAAAATAATAAAATAAATAGGCTACTATATAAATAATAAAATTACAATACTAACAAGTGACAAATTATATTCAATCAATGGCTTACAGGGGGCGTATTCAGAAAGCTGTATTGAAAACAATGTTTATTTTTGCAGTCCTGTTCAGTGCCACTAGTGGCACAGAAATTACATACTTTAGCTTCACTGTGACTGGATACATGCCTCTCTTCTATCATGTCTTATTTATGTGACACCAGACATAAACATATATCATGCAAACTGTCTGGTAACCATTGGCTGTTTCACAAGTCAGCAGCAAACGTAGTTGAAATGATTGAAAGTTTCAGTGTTGACCAGCCTGCAATACTGGGGCCGATGGTAGTGCCGTAACTTTGTGAAGCCTCCATATACTTCAATGGATTTGGGGAACATTGATGCGAGTCATTAAGCTAGAGGAAGAGGAAAGGAGCTGAATTTTTCAGTAGGGCTAAAGCACTTGGTCTCCTCTGGGTCTAGTGTCAGTGCTTTACATGAATGGTGAGAGCTCTACTCTGACATCTTCATCCCAGATGAGACAACTCCCAGCATGCCTCAGGGTACCAGGACTCACTATCAGAGCAGCACACATCACTCAAGAGTGGTGGTGAGAAAGCTTTTATTCTGCATACCAAATTATTTGCATCAAAAGCTCATAAGGGTCATCGGACAAAACAGTAGTATGAAGCTCTACAGTATTTGGACATTCAGCTGCATTTCACATAAATGTTATTGTATTAGATAAAATAACCAAATGACATTTATTTTAAAGCAATATAACAATATAATAAATTAAATGGACATTTCCTGGTTTAAAATGACATTGAGATCAGTTGGTTAAAAGTCATTGCAAGAGTCTAATTGCATTTTGGGGTTACTGTATTAAGGCAAGTTCACACCAAGAACAATAACTATAAAGGTAACGATAAAAATATAGTTCTAGAAATCGTTCTAAATATAAAAGGATAGCACTGTCCACACCACAGCTATAACGATAACGTTATAGAGGAACGATATCGTTGGGATCACTTTCAGAACGATAAAACACTGACAGCCAATCAGAATCCTTTCTAATATAAGGGCTCGAGCATTTAAAATGGCAGACGACATTGCGGAGAAGTTAATCGCCGAGGTCCAGAAAAAGCCACCACTGTTTGACAAGTCAACCCCCCTTTTCAAGGATACTTTAAAGAAAATGGAAATATGGAAAACAATCGGTCATACCCTCGGAATAAATGGTGAGAAGTATTAACGATGAGATCATTATGTCAAGCTAGCAAACAGTATAACATAAAATTACCTCAGGTATCCAGCGCTAGTTTCGATAACTGTCTTGCTTCGTTTGAAGTTGCGGTGAAAAAAAGACTAATTTAGGCGCTGTTTTTATTCCACTATATTGACGTAAGCTAAATTCGCTGTTAGATTAGATCGATTACGTTAGCTATTTACTCGAAACATAGCATACTGAGGACATCTGCTGGTTAAAGCTGTGTAAATGGAACAAGAACAGCAAAAACATATTGTACACACTTTGAAACCGCAGCGCGTGAGCTTACAATAAACAGACCGTTATCGTTCGTTGATATGAGCGCAAATATAGTTATCGTTCTTGGTGTGAACGGGCCTTTAGTCAGTTTTAGCTTTGAGTGTGAAGTACAGTATAAATAAAGACCAAAAACAGCACGTTAGATAAATTGAACATTTTATTTGTGGAAAAAAACACAAGCAAAATGCATCAATAGACATTTCTACTTTAAGCAAGGGAAATGATAAAGAAGCCTCTAAAAGCAAAGTCCGTGCACATGCCAAAAGTCTGTCAATTGTTAGCATTGTATCAGCTATAGACAAGGAGCAGTGATCAATTAAAAAAATAAAAGAAAGGGAAGTAAAATGTACATTTACAAGTGAAATTAATAAGCTCCACACAAAATTTACAAATAACAGCAACTAGGCAAGAACAAAACAAAACAAAATTAAAAGTTATTACGCAAAAGGAAACTGTAAAAGCATTTTTTTTTTAATTTTTTTTTTTTTTTTTGTACAAGATATTGATAAAATTAAAGAAGCCAGGACTATACAGGTACACTGAAATTTCACAAGGTTAACGCTATGTAAACAAGCATTCTATATTTGGGTTTCTGACAAAAAAAAAAAAAAGCTAAAAAAAAAAAAAAAAAAATGTAACCATCTTTACACAGTAAATTAAGGTTACTGGTCGTACACAAGAACAGAACTGCTTGCGCGTAAAAAGGAAGAAAAGAAAAAAAAAAACTTTAGCTCCATTGCTATTCATAGCCTATTATGTTGGCTTTTGCACCATTTTGAGTTATACATAAGCAATTTAAACTCAGCAATTGTTTTTTTTCTCCTCAAATTTAAATAAATTAAGATACAATTCATTGTTTGTTCTTTTTTTCCCTTTACAATTTTACAAAATTCAGGTAATCATTTCTGACAGCGGATAAGGCAAGTGAAAAAATGGCTATATTCATACATATTACGAAATGTCGTCTTAAGCTATACAATGCAAATTCAATAACTCTGCAGGGGTTAAAATGTAGTAAAATCTCAATAATCTGAGTAATGCAGAATAATTAACACCCCAGCGATTTGTGATGTCAAACATCTCCCCTTCTGGTTATTACTTTGCATACTTCTGAGTAAAAGAAAAGATTTTACAAATAGTGTCTAACTTGAATTGCACTGATCTAATTGGGTCAGAAAACAAAATCAATATCAATACAACTGAAATGCTTTGTATCCAACAATCAATACCGGTTTGGTTGGTTAACATCACAAATACATAAGACACACGTTTACCCTCTCAAAACAACCCAGTAAAGCCTTCATTTATACAAGATGCTGATTAGTCTGTCTACTTCTGCTAATGAAGTGAAATTCAAAGGAAGCAGTAACCCATTCAAAGCATCAAAGTGGTCAGTGGATCAAAATGTCCATTTATCTCTTCATTTCAAAACATACAAAAGATTAAAAGAACAATTCAAGGAGGGAAAAACAGCTTGATGGGAGTTCACTGTAATAAATCTATGCCATAGCAGAATTAACACGCAGTACAATGACAGAAGTCAGTGTTGTCTTTACAGATTTGACTTGAATGTCTATGAATTTACAAGTATACAAATATTCTGCATATATCAAGAGGACAAGAATTACACATTTGAAATGGATTATATTAGAGACTTTATTAAAATGTTATATATCACACATATGGTAATTACATTTTGAATTATTCATTTGCCTAGCATGTCATCAATATCAAATTCCTTTGGT
>CM074440.1:8135377-8300377 GCA_037101425.1 Elopichthys bambusa | reverse complement strand
TCATTATTAGTTTTAATTACACCATGTTCAAATGTATATTCTCTTCAGTGCTGCATTTGTGTAAAATGATGATTTGATGCTCAAGAAACATTTTTTATCATCATCAACGTTGAAAACAGTTGCTCTGCTTAATCCTTTTTGCAATATTTATAGTTTTATAAGCAAGCCCCCCCCCCCCAAGATATTTTTTGATGAACAAAGTTTAAAAGAGCAGCATTTATTTGAAATATAAATCTTTTGTAACATTATAAATGTCTTTACTGTCACTTTTGATCAAATGAATGTGTCCCTGTTGAATAACTGTAATAATTTCCTTTCAAACAAAAAACAGTAATCATATAAAGTTGATAGACTATCTAGTAAACAGCAGGAGTGTGTAAAAAGTACTGGCATTTTGGTTGATTGGTAGGCAATTACAGTAGGTATGCAGGCAAAAGGAAGGAAGGAAGGAAGGAAGGCAAAAGGAAGATTGAACAATATTTCACTCGATACATATCGTGTCCAACCACATACATTGGAAGAACTTCACAGTGGAGTGGTAATTTATCACAAATTTTGCTATGGAGCAAATTTGGAACAAAAACACGAAACATTTGTCATTACAGAATGCTGTGGGGAAACTGCTGTCACTCCACTCCACTTACATGCTTTGCTGCTATATGATCCTGTCTCTACTTTAATAAAAAAGAATAAATACAAAGATAAAGGTGAGATACCTGGAGATGTGGGAGTTCTTGGTTTTGGTTGTGGATTTGCCGGACTGAATGCTGTTTCGTTCACTGGGTGGGCTTTGATGGCTGTCTGACTTGGGTCTGTAAAAAAATAAAAAAATAAAAAATTTTGGTTAAACATGCCATAAAGCAGAAAACCAGACATTTCTCAAATTCTAAATGGTGACTAAACAGACTTGTTCTTTTTGCTGTTGGGTTTCTTGGTGATGGCTGGGGTGATTTCTTTCTCCCGGTCCTTCTTCTCTTTCTCAGGCTGCTCCTTCTTCTCTTTCTCAGGCTGCTCCTTCTCACTCTTGTCCTTGTCTGGGAGTTCACTGTCGGGTGGATTTCTGTCTGGACGCTCCCCCTCGGCCCGATCTTTCTCAGGCCTCTCGGGCTTTTCCTTTTTCTCTTTCTTTGGGGGAGGAGGGGTGGCGTACTGCTGGGCCACCTGCTGTGCCACCAGCTGGGAGTTTATCCGGGGTTTCCTGTGGGGCCGAACAGAGTTGATAGTATCAGAGTAGCACAAACTCAGCCTTAACAAATAGAGTAAACTCTTCACTCATCTGGTGAGCCTTTAGGTTACAGACAAGTACAAGTTCAATATCTAAAGCATGTCCTTTTCAAATGAATGATCTTGGTTCAACAAGCTACAACATCTCTGCGTTTGATTACCACAGAAAATAACCTTGTCTTGTCCCTCGGGTTTAGGGACTGGGAAAAACTAATTGCCTTTACAGAGATGAGGTACCATTCATGAAGTAAGCATTCAGAACAAGTTACAAAGCCATGTTTGCTACTAGTGGTTAGGAGCTCATTTAAATGTCTAATTTGAGGAGCCGTTATATCAAGCAGCACTCACTAGAACAATGTACAGTACCAAAAAGTCCGCTCTCCGCCACATGTCTGCATGTAATCCTCCTCAGTCAGTGTTTACACAAAACCATTTTAAAGTGCAGATTCTGTGAATTGTGATGAAGACATTAAGACATACCTAGCCAGGTAATGTCCTCTGCAGGCATTTCAGTGACTAAAACCCTTTTACTGGTTCCTGAATGTGATGACGGCCCATTGCCAGCTGTGTGGGTCTGCTGAATCTGTAATCTCATTACTCTACTCCTTTAATAAATGACTTTGAGGATCATAGGGTGGGACATTTGCAGCATGTCATTGTCACAGGGGCTAATCAGATTAGCTAGAAGGTTTGGCCCCATTTGTCACAAACCGGATAGAAAAGCGGTTTTCAGTTTGGTTCTCCTCTCAAAAAAAAACAAACTCCATTAAAACTTAGGGTATACATATAAAAAGTAGCACAGAGAAGGAAAAGTTTACTTTAATATTCACAAAAGCAGAATATCCACGCAGCTCTTTTCGGTCAAGGGCAGTCCAAAAAAAAAAAAAAGTACCATAAGAGTGCCATAAAACTAGTCCTAGAATATGACCTGATCTCAAGTCTTATGAAGCCATACAATAGCTATGCCTGAGGAACAGACCAAAATATAACTTATTTACTGAAATCAGATATTTATGTCAAGTAATTTCTTACTCACAGATTTTCTTTATGTATTTGAAAGTTCAAACATGAGAACTTCGTTTACATCGTAATTGATTTTTCGATTTTGGTTTCCAACGATTATGAAAACAAGATAATCGTTGTGAAAAGATTATTGTGCCGTTGCCGCATTCCTTCCCGCACATTCCTTTCCTTCACAGCGGTGCATTTTCGTTCCTCCCTAAAAGCCCAAACTTGACATCCAGATCAGCCAAATAAGTGTAAAATTCAGTCTACTGTTGTTAAACTGCAGGACATGCTTGATACTAAACAGTTTTATTAAAACCATATTAAGCTACGAAAGAGATACAGTTCCCTAGGCAGCCTCCTGTTCGAGCTCTGACTCCGAGACAGGGCGGAACGCACATAAGCAAATCATACAGTGGGCATACATGCCTAAACTGTCAAATACAAATATGCTGAAATGCAGTATCCTCGTAAACACAGTCGGTTATGACTTAAGTGAATGTAAACAGTGAGAAAGTGCCCGTGTGTAACAGTATATTGGATCCGCGCATTAGCTCTCAACCTTTTAATGCGTACGATCACACCGGTGTGATTAGAACGTTCACTGTATCACATGACCAACTGCCAAATTCAAATGTGTTTGTGCGCTTTGGCTGGCACCAAGCCAGACCTCAGTGCTTTTCATATATCACAAATATGCAGTGTAGTTCCATTACATAATGTTTATTTTAGGTCTCAGACATTTAAATATACATAAGTATTTAATCGTGATCATTATAAAAGGTGTTTAAACAACAAAACATTCACTTGCACATATTTGGACATCAGAATATCAGATATTTCATGTTATAGTTAACAAATTTGTGAATATTTTGAATAAAAAAGGAAAAATGAAATAAAAGCAGATCAGTCAGTCATACAGCGCTGCGGTATGTCACGTGACAAGCAATGTGTCACCATGGAAACAATAAAGTGATATATTCTAAACAAGCGGCAACCTTCCCCAGTTTCTCATGAAGCCAATACGGAAGTGACAAACTGCAATTCATCGACTGGCCGCTAGGGACAGGCTGCAAAAGAGTAGAATCTCATTGAGTCCCATGTTAAAATGGCCAAGTTTACAGCAGGAAAAAAAAAAAACATGTTTACAGCCTGGATCAAATTGTGGTTTTGGTCTATACTGCTAATTTTGCCTTTCATGACAACTCTGAGGGGGGTGGATTTTTTTATAACTCATCCGTTTAAATTATATTAAGCCTTAAAGTTCTGCATAATTAAGGGCGTGGTCACTTGAGTGACAGGTAGATTGCCGCTGCTGTCTGTGAGCCATCATGTCACCTCAGCTAATTCCAGCCGTTGAATTTGGCATCTCAGCCGTATGTGTGCTTTTTTCTGGATTATTTTATACAATTATAAAATATGGCTTGCTGCGTTAATAGTCGAGACTTGAGACAGATGTGTGTCTGTGTAGATGTGCAGGCATGCAGAACAGAACACGCGTTGTTGGATCGTGGCATTGGCTTAAAGTACTGCTTGGATATTTTCATTATAAAGGTATGAAGTCCCGTTTGATTTTTCGTGTTGTTATTTGCATACCTGACAAATTAATTACTGGTGTTGGAGCATTTATATCTTAAAAAAAAAAAAAAAAAAAACTCTGTAGATTGACAGTAAACCTTTAGAACTTTCTAATGATACAACTGATCTTCATTAATACTTTAGATAGTATCTAAGATAGATAGACAGCTCCCTTGCCTGCTAACATGATCACATCGAGCTAGGTGGGCGTGGTTTCAGCACCTCAGTTCCAACCACGTCCCGCCTCTATGTCTATTTTCAGTTATCCGGGAGTGACGTGCGGTGACGCGCAGCTAAGATGGCAGCGGCCTCATTTTCGCTTCAGAAATGCTCTTCAGAAATCAACGGGTGACGTCACGGACACTACATCCATATTCTTTTATAATCTATGGTTCTAAATAACGGTCGCCTTGAAAAACTCACGCTGGGGGCTCAGCCAGAATATTTTAAATTTACGTGTAAAAGAGTTAAAGTGACAGAAGTCTAATAAATCTGCTGCAATCATTATTGTTAATCAAACAACAAAAGACAAAATGATATAATCACTCACTGCTCCTGAATAAATAAAATCTAGTTTTAATAAGGATTAGTCTATATTTAATGTATAGGCCTACAGCACTGATATTTTACATTTGCTTACTATTCAATTTCTGAATACCAATATTAGTACATCTTCCTGAAAAGCAGTATTTATTTAATTTGTGTTTTTGTTCGATTCTATTTTTTGTCATTTTTGTTTGTAATTTAGTTTATTTGTTCTTATGGTATTGCTGACTGTTTACTTGTCTTCTGTAACTGTTTGAGGACTTTTACATTAACCTAGAATTAGTTTTTGCTGAAGTATTGATAATTATGAAATTTCACTGATATTTAAAATTACTCATATCATGAAATAAGACTTTGATCATATCACCCACCTATAATTGTGTTAAATAATTGTGATTTCAATATTGAGCAAATTAATAGGTGATTATGATTTTTGCCATAATCCAGCAGACCTAGCATCTATGAGGGTAAGGAAACCTTTCTTTTGCTTCTGTGCGCACACACATTCTGTAACGCTGGAAAGACAGGCAGCGGCTGCACGCTGGAGGCTCTCTCTCTCCTCTGCGCGGTGTTGAGTTAATTAAAAGCTGAGGGGCTGTGTCTGAGATCTGAGGCAGAGCGCCATGCAGCCCGAGCCAACTCACGTTCCTCAAGCATAATGGCCAACATCTGGCAGCAGCTGGGGGTAACAGAGGATTTCAACTGATCATGGGGGAAGAGCTGAAGCCCGCAAGTGTTTTTTGCTTTGTCTAAACATTTAGACTCAGGAGTCCTCTTCACCTCAATATTTCAGATCAGTCGCAGTTGGGAATGTTTAGCTGTTTAGATGGTGGTTAGATTCTTAAAACTCATGAATGAAAGATTACGGAAAGACACGTACTCTACGTAAATGCACAAACATGAAGGTTTGGCCAATGCATTGCACTGTCTGCTTAACAGGTGTTCTTATTATAACAAGAAGCACAGAAAATAAGCCTGAGAATTCAACGCGAGTTATCATTTTGGAATATAACAACACAAGAAAATTAGTCTGAATCATTGTGTTCACATGTTTGTGTAGAGGACGTCTATGACAAATCATGCATAAGAACAAGAAATCATGCATAATAACAACCCATCCACACATTGCACTGACTGGCTATGACTGTTGCACTGCACAGCATTTGTCGCAACAGGTTGTCATTAGAATCGTGTCATGTTGTGCCTGGTTAGGAGCGTAAGAGGTCACAGAATAATAAACAAGGCAGAATTCAATGGAAGTACTGATAGAAGCAGCTATTGGTGCCCTTCAACTCAAAACCAATAGATAACCCTGGATAAAACTAACAGCTGTCTACTCGTTGTTTAAAGAAAACCTGTGGTCCTTAGATAGCGATGGCTCTTTCACTCCCTATGACTGATGGGATACAGACACCTTTTTCGCAGAGACCAGCCAATGAGAAGCCAATCAATCCCTCATAATGGGGAATCATGTTCAAGAGGCCAGCACAACTCCAATCAATACAACCTCTGCAAGGAATCTAGATGAGCTTCAGGGCCCGCTGGCAAAATATACTGGAGAGCATCTTTTAGAGCGTGTGGGAATAGTTTGCATCAGGTCTTCGCTGGTCAAGGGAAGAAAAAACAAAAGATCAGAAACTAACACACTGCATAATAACTGATGAAAAGCAAACAAGTTAAAATATAAGTTACATTTATACTACAAAAGACAACATATCCATTCCAGAGTATGATAAAACTATGAAGGATTAAAAAAAAAAAAACATTTTTGGTTTACAATCAATTTACTTAATATCTTGTTTTTGTTAGCTATGACTAAGTTACTGCCAAGACAGGCATGTTGACATAATTTTTTTAAAATTTGTCCGTTCAAATGCATGATGATGTGAAAGAAGTTAATTTAGTATTTGCACGCTGCGGCTTGTGCGCTTCAGATGTGCACACAGAAAACTTCTCACACAACATGCACAAGTTCTTTGTCGCGTTCTCTATCTTGCGCTTGTTTAAACTGGCATGGCTTAAAAACATGCAAATTATAAAATTGTGTGGTGATATAGCACTGGCCCAATTATGACAGTGACAGTTCCGTCAACTGTCCTGAGCATCTTTCACGCTGGCCCAGGCAGTCCTTATTATTATCAAGCACTACCCAGTGTTTTCGTTATTGTTTTGCGTCTGTCTGAATTAGCACTGAGTGCCTGTTTAAACACAGAAGGCAATGTGTACCGTTTCGGTCTAGCTTGCACTTGCTCGCCATCATTAGACGTATTGCTTTGAGCATACGGCACTCGCATCGAACAAAGTTCACAAAAAATGACTTTTGTCCACGTTAGAGACCTGCACAGGATACGCGGGACCCAATGCAACCGAGTGCGCCGCAGGACAAGATTTGATGGGCGCGGGCGGTGAGGCACTACTCGTGTGCGGGTTGCGGGAGAATTAAATGATTTGCGGGACTCCCACAAAATAGAAATATCTAAACATAAAATATCTAAAAACGAATAAATTGTTATTCATATAAGAACAACTAATATAAAATAAAAAAAATTTCAGTCGCAAGCATATGCGAGATTCTATTTATAACTTGTGTTTGCACTGTTGAGCAATGTAGCCAATCACATATCTGTTGATTTCTGAGACGCAATGGTCAAACCATTTTTATGCAGAGCTGAAATTTGCGTGCTCACAAATTCTATTATAACACACGAAGTGTAAACGTTATAAAAGATTCATTGTTCATATTCATTGTGTTATAAAAGAGCTTTGTGAGATCGCAATGAACTGTCAGCTTTTTAGTCATTATAAACGGAGCGCTCTGTGCGCGCATTCTGCCATACCAAACCATGCACGCATGCAGCTTGCTTTTCTGTTAAAACTAACTATGGTTTGTGAATGCTGGTGCTTTAATAACAAATATTTTATAGAGAGTGTTTATGCTGGGATGTTGTGGCGACAATTTAATATTCCATGGATGTACGGACAAAAATCTATATAGGCTACATTTATTGTGGGATTTTGCAGGCGGGAGAGAAACAAAACATGAATGTTGTGGGCGGGAGCAGAACAAGGATAACATTTTTTTGCGGGAGCGGGACAGAATCCTGCAGGAGCGCAGGACTAAGAAGCTGACATCTCAGTTCATCGCGATCTCACAAAGCTCTTTTCTAGTCCACGTTTTTTGACCATCGCTGTTAAAATGATTTGGGAAGCCAGAATGTTCCCAGAGAAGATATGCATATGATGCAGGCAGCAGCTCTACCAGCAGTGTGTCTCCTTTATTTGCCATGCTGATCAGCAACACACCAACATATGAGCAATTGTTATGTCAGCAACAGATTTACATGATAAAAGTTGACTGGACAGCTACGGTCACAAAACGCATGCAGAGCTTATCCATCGACAGAAACAAACATTAGCGGAACATATTCTAGATGTGTCTTCAGATTTGAGATTAACTGCGGTGTAAATGTGTGCTGAACTGTGGGTGGAGAATGGTCCATCCCCTGTAGTACATTTAGCACTAGGGAATTTGCTCTAATCCAGATAGGGGTTTTGTCAAAAGTGCACGATCCTCCACTTAACAGGTACTTGGCTTAGTTTACCTCCTGAGGGGGGATCCAGAAATCCCTTCCAACCTAAGGTTAGCCCGGGAGTCTCGCGGCAGACAGGCCTGTGATTGATTTGATTAACCTCCCCTCTGTGGATCTCCTGCCACGCGGGGAGATTTGTATCAGGGGCAGTTCAGTGAGACAGAAACAGGCTGAGTGTTTGAGCCATGAATCAGTGCCAGCTGTAACTCGGCCACGAGAGCTCACTGGCATGTCAGGACTGCTGTCAACACTCCCTGAGCACGACAAAAACCACACAATGCATTATTTACTGATCGACACATGACCGCCTCATCACAACCTCACCCTGTTGACTCGTGTATGAACACAGGTGGCACCTCTCCAGTGGGAAGAAAGTAATGGCATACACTTTGAGATGGACACTGACCAAACTCACATTAGCGAACAGATGTTGGTTGCCAAGTCAAGGGAAACTTGAATGGAGTTGAATGAGAGAGGTCATTGTGGTTGAGGGACTGTGTTTTGGAAATTCATACTACTCTTACTATGGATTAGTCAGGGCATGTGCCACATTTAATTTCACTTGAATGAACATGACGCTGTGAGGGACAATGTACTGTTGTATACTTTGGTGCCCATTATTCAGCTGACAAAACACAGAGTATGTCCTATTAAAACATTTCCTGTTGACAAAAATACTGTGCTGTGAAAGTGAAAGTGACGTGACGTGTTGCAAAGTATGGTGTTCCATTAGGCCTGTCACGATAACTACTTTTTGATGTGCGATATTGCCCCAGAAATAATTGCGATATTATTGTCATTTTAAGACCATTTTATGCCACTGAATATATAATCATAATAGAACAGCATAATGCAAGTAGGCCTACACACTTTCAAATGACAATGAACTTAACTCTTAAGAATATTTAGATAGCTACTGGAATTGAAGCGTCAAAAAAAATAATAATGTTGAATAAATAATAAATAAACCTTTAAGACACTTATATGGAGATAGGTCTTTCCCTAACCTTATTTTCTCAGTAAAGTAAGGGTACACGCTATTGTCAGATGTCCACAAGACACAGATTTAGCAGTCAGATATTGCCTGTTGAGGTATCCGTTTTTCTAGAGATGTGTTTGAAAAACTTCTTTTAACTTGAGCGCCACGTCATGCACGAGATGCGAAAGATGCGAGTGCAACAGTCAAACAAACACGTCACACGCACGCACGCGCGCACACACACGCACAGGGCAGACATTTTTTGCTGCGGCACCCGGGAAGCGATTGGGGGTTGGGTGCTCTTGAGCAAGAGCACCTCAGTTGTGGGTAATGAGAGAGGAAGAGAGACATTAGTACATTAGTGTTTTATCTGAACTATAAACTTTTATCTCAGTACTTCTGTGATAACTTGAATATTTGTAACAGAAATAAAGATACTGTGTGATTGAAAGCACTGTTTGTGCAACTATTAATACCGACATAACTGCTCTCTCAAGACAAACTTTGAAGTAGATCAAAACCATGAAACTGCCACACTGACGAGCTGATGTCCTTTTTTATTCACAATCTCCTCGTCGCCAGTAGGTACAGCACTCATTTTCATGTGTTTGTTCTGATCTCACGTGCCAATTGCGCATCTGAACTCCACAGCAGCTTGTTTGCGTGTCACTCATAGCGTGTCTGTTTGTGATCCAGGGACGGAGCACACTTGAGAGTTGTTCATGCAAACGAACTTCATGTCCGTTTACATTTTAACACATTTAAGTGAAACTAAATCGAGAGTTATATCGAACATTTTTTTACACTGTGTAATTATACAGTAAGACAAACTACCGAATGGACTATATACACTTCTCCTGTATATAGTATACTGTGCATTGTGGATTTTCTTTATGCATGGAGAATCTGGATAACCTACATTTGACAAGATCTGCAGTACACAATATAGCACACTGTGTAGAATACTGTATCCCACAATGCAATCCATGACAAGCCATTCCATTTACAATTTGACTAATGAACTAGAAGAAACATCATTCATGATTTACCCTACAACTTTCACTCATGATTTAACCTGGCTAAAATTATAAATAACCTTGATTAAAATTGATTAAAAATGTAAAATATTCATATTTACTTCCAAGAAGAAAAATGAAAGGCACTTGATGAATTACATTGCAATGTGTTGCAGCATACTTATGTTTACTGTGTGGTATGCAGTAAGAAGTATGCTAGTATTCCACTCCAAACATAGTCCTACTGCTCAACAAGCCCTTGTTGGACAGAAACCAACCTGAATAAAAGGGAAGCCTCAGATTAAACCAAGTGAAAACAAGCCTTGGTCTGAGAAGCCCCCCATGGTGGCATGTGTCACTTTAAACTGATGCGCTGTAATTAATGACACCACACATGGAGGCTCTTTAATTCCTGGAGCGGTTGGCATTTCCGTGAGGCTCCAGTCTAGGCTTCAGTTACACAAACGTTAGCAGTGCAGTAAATTATGGTTGCGTTAAATGAAACCGATTGCTTGTAGAGGCAAGACAGAATGAGAGAACGCTCCAGTGAAGAGAGGCTACAAAAAAAAAAAAAAAAAAAAAAAAAAAAAAAAGCGCTCAATTAACACAGCTCTCCATTTCAAGTGCAGCATAAGCAGGCAATCATGGTCATTGACTCTTACATGCTATGGGGCCACAAAGTGCCCTGAAGAGTGGACAATCAGGTCAATGGAATACATATCTGCTACTTATGCATGGCACTGGACTAAAAGGCACTGTACCTTTATAGGCAGAGTGCAATCTAAAAAGCAATCTGTTGTCATTTAAAGGACAAGGCTAGTTAAACTGAACCCAGACTCTCTACTGAGCCAATGGATTTAATTAATCTCAGATGGAGGACTCTGAATGTGCAAAAAACATTCATATTTGTCCTAAAAATATGCTACACTTTAAACATTTCCTGACAGCATCCTTGAATTTCACCACTAGATTTAACGTCATTCGCCTCTTACATCACGGCAAACGCGACAGTTATGTGCAGTGGCAGTTTGCGGAGCGCCTTGATCCTCTGGCGTAGCAGCATTAAGCGTCTGGCTGGTGGGGGGATGATGAAGCTGCCATGTGTGCGCGTGTTGAACAAGCTCTGGGACCGGGCTCCCATAAGCCATTCTACTAAGCGATTAGTGGCTTTGTGCCTGCTGTACAGAACGGAGATAGCGAAGAGAGCACCTAGAGAACAGGCCCTGGGTTCCTGTTCTGTCGCTCTCGACTGGGTGGAGGACATTAAACATTCATCTCCACCTTCTGGAGGGATTCTGCCCTCCTTCTTCCCCGAGGAAATTGCTCTCTGGGGAGAAGATCTCAGCTGTGGTGAAAAATCTAACTGCTCTACCAAGATGTGGATGTGAAATGCAATGTGAAAATGGGGCAGTTGTGGATAACTTAAAAGCAAGTAAATAAATATATAAAAATAAAATTAAAAACACCAAACAGTAGCCCAAATCACTTTTCTGTACCAATTTTGGGGAAAAATCTATGCAATGCGGCAGAATAGATTTAAACATGCCAAAATATACTAAATGGAACAGAATTATAATCCATCTGAATGAAAGCTTACAAAATCATCTGTCATGTGACCGGTCCACTGATAGATGCCTGCTTCCGTGTGCTTTCAAACACTTCCGTGTGCTTTCAAACACTTCCGTGTGCTTTCAAACACTCCAGTGCGTTGATCATTGTAGCCAATCACAGACATATCTGTTGAGTGGGTGAACAATAGCCAATCAGAGGTGTTTGCCAAACCGCTCAACAGTGCTCAAAGCATCACATTTTTTTTAATTTCAGTACTGACTTGGTATCAAAGTCAGTACTTTTGACAACACTAGACTAAATGAACAAAATTAAATTAAACACACATATATATATATATATATATATATATATATATATATATATATAATATATATATAATATATTATATATATATATATATATATATATATATATATATATATATATATATATATATATATATATATATATATAATATATATATATATATATATATATATAATATATATATATATATATATATATATATATAATATATATATACACTATATATATATATATATATATATATATATATATATATATATATATATATATATATATATATATATATATATATATATATACACACACACACACACACACACACACACACACCACAGTTTTTTCCTCACAACACAAACATAGGATTTGTTCCTTGAATGGCATAAAAAAAAAAAAAAAAAAAAAAAGCCCTGCATTTTGTATTTGGACTCTGTGTGGCCCTGTCTATAACTAGCAAAAAAGCAAACAGTAAAAAGAATGTCTCTTTCTCTCTGAACATCTCTTCCTCTTTTTGATCCATCCAAGAGAAGCTTCCCGTGTTGTCTGACCTTTCACCAAAGGAAACCACACAATTCCCCTCATCACTCAGACTGCAAACCAGGTGTAGTGTTTGTGTTTAACCCACATAGGGATCCATCTATCAGCAGAAGCTTTCCATGTTTCTTTTCATATGACGACCTGAAAGAGTGATTCCTTTTCTATCAGACTCGCTCAACCTTGTGTCCTGCCGTTGCCTCTGACCTGTATAATTACAGGTCACTTTTCAAATTAGTATGAACGAGCTAAAGGCTGTGCAATATGCACCCTATTCAACACAACAATTTACTGAATATTTATGTCTAGACTGGCCTGCTCTGCTAAACTAATAAGTAGAAATGCAACAAAGAAGTGCTTTTTGTTAAGCGCTCAAATAGAATACCATGTCTTGTTGCTGAACTGCTCCTTTGTGATTCACTTTTGCACTGAGAGTAAAGTTTCAATACAGTTTTACTCCCACACTCAAATAAAATATCTGGAGAGTGTAGGCCTACAAAGTATTTGAACACAAGTCACACTTAAAGTCACTGCATCAAAATATAAAAGCATTTTTTTTTAAGTACACTCTGCAAGCAGAACATTTCACAAAAAGTTTTAATTAAAAGTTTGTATTTAAAGACTGGTTGTCAAATATAACAAAACGAAAAGATTTTTTTTTTAATCAAGTTGTTTAAAAGTAATTTATTAGCAGATGTTGCTTGATTTGATATTTTGTATGTGACTTGTAAGAGTCCAAATACTTCTAGGGGCCACAGAGTTTTCAAATACACTGCTGTTGTAAAATAAAACCTTCACATGAAGAGTTCACAGAAAAGATATTTCCCTTGCCATCACCTTCATACACTGTAAATCCATGCCCTCACTGCTCTGAAGAATTTCAATGTCATATAAAAACACATCAGCAAGCAATACAGTAGGCTGACTAATCCTCTTAGCGCTAACATCTATATACAAGCAGAGCTGCAGATTGTAATAGCTTTATATTTCCCTTCGGCAAAAACAGATTCCAGCTCATATCAAGACAAGCTGTCAGTCATTTTGTCTTCCATTGTCTGCCTTACCATCTTCATCAGCGCTCTGCTCCGCAGACTACAGCGTCCCTCAATCAAAACAGTTTCAGTTCCTACTCAGTTAGCTGATTAAGTGTGGTCACCGAACGTCACTGACTGTGTTACGTGATATATGCATGAGTCAGGCGAACGGCAGCCTCCTCTGCTCCACTGACTGAATGACATGCGGCGGGTGAGGAGGAGGAGGAGAGCGGTAGTTGAAGGAGGGTGAGCCCAGTGCTTCCCTGCGCTGGGTAATGATGTGCTCCATTCTGCCTTCCCTCTGAGAGCCTCTTGGCTGAGTGAGCACATCCCAACAGAGCCGTCCATCAAACTCAGCATGCAGTGGCCCACAACCCCCTCCTCACAGCACACACACACGTACAACACGCACACTCGCTCTCTTGCATTCATTCACTCTCTCTATTCTTTTGGGTCCTTTTTTTTATCTCCTCCCTGGTGCCTTGTCATCTGGCTCCCTTCAGAATCACATGGCCAGCAATTTCTCTGTTGCTAAATCACTTTCAAGCCAATTTCAGCCCACCCAAACACACACACACACACACACACACACACGATTCAAACTTAATACTAAGCATCAACCGGCAACCGGTAGTGAGGTCCAAAAGTCTGAGAATACTCTGAAAATCTGGGATTCATCATCCTATTTAAACCTCAAAATAATCCGAAAGGAATAGGAGTTTGAGAAGTATAAAATGTAATATGTAAAACAATTAAGACATTTGATCATCAGGTTCTGTACAAACTTGTCATTAAAAGCAAATAAAATAATTTCTAAACTTTCATGTACATGCATTTTTTAAATCAACTTTTCACTCTATTAATCGGATAATTTAAATTAATATTAAAAAAAAATTCAGAAACAAAACATTTTCACTAGTGGCCTCAGACTTTTGGACCCCACTGTATATAATACAATTTAAAGACAGCAAATGAGATATACGTATATCTGTCGGTAGATTTACACAAGCAGAATATTATGCTGATAATACAGGCTAAATAAAAACTTAAATTTAGAAAATTAATTAGAAAAAACCCCCCAAAAAAACCACATACATTTAAAATAGAACCTGGTGGTCTCAGACTTTTGGACCTCCATATATAATGACAGCAAGTAAGATGTAGTCTTCATAAAAATGAAAAAAATTAAGTACATTTTTAAATAACATGTTCATTAGCCTACCTGTTGGTATATTCTGCCAATCCAAATAATATATTGGTCTATCACTATTCAACACCTCTATTTGACCTCAACAAGACAAAATCTCATCCATGTATTCCGATCTCTCATTTTCACTCTAATCTAGTGAAAGACCCCTATTGTGCTCATTCACTTAAATGTCTACAATCTCATTAAAAAGTTTTAAACCCTCAATTAACACAGTGGTATAGATTAAAAGCTTATGCCTGTGGTTTAGAGCAGGTCTAAATGCTGATAACTGTGGATAAGCAAAAGTGTGTCTAAGTGTGATTGTAAAGGCATGGGGGAATTTGACACAGTGTTAGCACAGTCTGATTATGTAATTTCATTATCCTCAACAATCTGCACTCAAGCAATGATGAAGAAAATTACTGGATTGTAAATCTCTGCTCCATCAATTACACACACCGAATCAAAGCCATCCTTGTTGATTTCACGAATCAATAGTGTCAAGACAATATTATGTTATTCCAAGCAGAACAAGGCACTTAAAGCCTCAATTTCCCATAGAATCACGGAAAAATTCACATCAGCTGAACAGATTGTATGAAATTCTTGCTTGCTTTGCGTGTCTAACTTTACACGACACACGAGAGAGACGGTCAACACTGAAACAGCCTGTTGAGTATGGGTGGGAATGTTGAAGACACATCACCATTTGATTGAATTTTGATTCAGCAACTGGTGAGTTAAAGAGAAGTTGCCAAATTCTATGGAAAGATTCTGTAAAAAAGCCATAGTAAAATGTCTGCTCTGGTCTATCAATAGAAATACAATAAGAGGCAGCTCTGCAGCTTTCATTCAGTGTAAATGAAATAACACATCAGAACAACCTTAAACTGTCAATCAGCGCGCATCTTGATTTCTGTGGATGTGCATGAGACTAATCGACTATTGAGCGTGTACATACATATACACTGAAGAGTTAATATATGTTCCCTTTAAATATAAATATATTTATGTTGCTGCAGATGCATCTAGAAAGCTGTTTTTGCAAGGTTGCACACAGCAAACATCTATATCTGCAATGTTGTCCTGTGTATGCTTTATCAATAAACAGAATTTTTAATAATGTAAAAATCGAATGATTTTTGCGGCTTAGTCCAAGAAACTGCAATACATCTGCGAATCGATTTTCCCCACCTCTATCACTGAGTGTGTTTAATATAAAATGTTTGAGAAGAAAACTGGCAAGTGTCCGAGTAGTCAATTAATTGTTAGTCAATTAACTAACAAGCACTGGGGAGGAACTGATGGGGAAATCTACTTTCAATTAATTAACATTAGTTAATATATACATATACACATACATACATACATACATACATACATATACATATACACATACATATACATATATTATATATATATATATACACATATATTATATATATATATACACATATATACATACATATACATATATTATATATATATATATATATATATATACACACACACACACACACACACACTAATACGGCAGCACTTTATTTTACAGTCCTGTTTCACATGAACATACTATGTATATATTGTAGTAATGACACTAACTGGGTAATAACTAGGTACTAACCCTGAAACTACCCCTAAACCCAACTTTAACCCATGTAGTTACCTTATATTACTCAGTACTTTTGTGGGTAAGTACACTTTAAGTACATTCAAAGTTCACATACTGTAAAATAAAGTGTAACCACTAATACATTGGGAATATTGCAAGTTGTATAAATTAGCAATCCATTATGAACTAACATGAATAAACAATGACCAAAATCATAAGTTAGCATTACCTATATTTATAAATGTTGTAAAATAATTGTTTTTAAATTTTGCTACTGTTAACAGACTGAACATTATTGTAAGGTGTTACTTTTAAAGGAATCAATTAACATTCGAAATCAGGCACACTTGGTAAAATATTTCTTGTGGCTTAAATGTTTGCTTTGCGATTGATTATCAATACCGACGCAGGAAGAAACAAAACTACTCGGACACTTGTCTAAAGGAGGAAAAACTTTGGCTGGGACCTGGCAGGGAGCTTTAGGGGAAGTAAAAGTACACCCGTATTGAAGATCAAGGTAACACAAAGGCCAAATGGCACTTCCCCCTGATCCGGCACATCAATCAACTTAAGAAACCCCTAATGGATTCTTCCCTCTAACCTGTGGGTGACTGATATGCATCTTGGAACATAGAAACCACGGAATCTGATACTGAAACAAGGTGTCGCATTCTTCACTCCTGTTCTCAGGATTCCAATGTAATATTAAAACACGATGCTTTAAGGTCTGCAAGGAATGCTGTGTGAGGAAATTTGATTTGGATGGACTCAAAGGAAAGAAGATCGTTCTGAAGCTTTGCTTGAGGCTTGAATGTGTTTTTTTTAGTTCAGATTAGTAAGAATGGAAGATTAAAGCCATCTCAAGGCAACTTGAATCCAAATGTACTACCTCACAAATAATAAAGACCACACTTCTAACATATCATGCAACAAGCCCACAATGATTCAATACAAATTTTTGCTGGGTTGACAGTAGCGTAACCCTAGATAACCTCTACTGCCATGGTAACACAAAAGCGAATGAGTCTATGAAGTGTGCAGCTGCTGTGTGGGAAAAAACTGTGAGAGACATGCCCTCTGGCAAAGATGTCATCCAACTCTTACAATCCTGCATGTTGCAGATACACAAGCATGAAAGCCAAACATATAATTCATTCAACACTTCATTAGCACACTATCGAGCATCAAACAGCACAGTCTATAAGTGAACATCCAAACCTTTGAGGTCTGTTAGTGATTCAGTTGAGCAAAAGAGAATGTTATACTCAATTAATAATTTCCCCTAAAAGTTGCCTTTAATTATCATCCTAAAAGTCTACCGACACCATGCACACTCTCCTGCAGCCAAGTTCAAGCATGAAAATAATCAACCTGCCTGAATCCAATGTGCTCAGGAATCAGATTAAAGGATTAGTTCACTTCAGAATTAAAATTTCCTGATAATTTACTCAACCCCATGTCATCCAAGATGTTTGTCTTTCTGTCTTCAGTTGAAAAGAAATTAAGGTTTATGAGGAAAACATTCCAGGATTTTTCTCCATATAGTGGACTTCAACAGTTACCAGTGGTTTGAAGGTCAGTCGTCTTAGATGACATGGGGGTGAGTAAATTATCAGGAAATTTTAATTCTGAAGTGAACTAATCATTTAAGCTTCACAACCATCCCGACACTTTAAACAGACTTTCTTCACATGACCAAAAAAAAAAAAAAAAAAACATGCATCACTTATCTACAAGCATCCTTGCACAGGGGGTTGCTGCATTCTTTGAACTCCAAAGACCAACAAAGATAAAATAATTGGTGAGTGGAATGCGTTATCACACCACAAAGACCCATTCACTGAGGGGAAACCGAGATAAAAGGTGCTGAGATGGGAGCATAAACTGCTGCACCCTCGTAAGGGAGCGCATCGTTTCTCTGCGCGCACCCCATGCTCCCTCCTGTGCACCACTGGAATACATCAAACGTGGACAAGATGGCTAATTAGTCCTCATTACAAAGGGAGCCAGGCTTCTTACATCAGCAAACAATCGCATCCATCAAAGCTTGACAGCGCAGATCAAACAGAGACAGAGCGGCTCTCATCAGCAATATCGTGCAATTTCTATTTAGCAGACTGATAGGAGCTGGGATGCTGCCAGCAAGAGTGAGACGAGGGGTTTCCGACACGCATGGCATCATTTCCTGTCATTACTACAAACGCGCCTGCTTTATGCAAACAAATCCATGAGCTAAGCTCGGTTTTTGAAGGGAATAAAAAAAAAAAGAAAAAAAAAAGACTAATCGTTATTGACCAATACGCCGCTTTGGAGTGTCTGACTTCTCCCGACACCTCTTCTTTCCCCAAATGTCAGAAAAGTACTGGGTGTAAAAGAGCAGATGAAAAGGTTAGAGCATGGGAATTACTGCGTGCGGCCGCATATTACTCATAGCTGTAGACACCACATCAGTCAGCTGATGAGAAGTGTTGGCGGGTTCACACATCATAAACACAGGGCAGGCTAGACAGACGTAGAACATGCGTAACTGAGGATACACCGCTACTCCGCTTACAGGAATACAACCACGATGGCATTTTAGGCAAACTGAAAACATTTGTCGATTTAATCAGTGATTCTCAATCCTGGTTCTGGAGTGCCCCTTACTTAACACACCTAAAATATTATTAGCATACTAGCCTACAATGTAGTATGCAAAAAGCAGTACATCAAATATATTGCATGGTCAAATAAGAAAAATTAAGCAGTCGAATAACACATAGATACTGAAGCGTGAAACCAAGAGCTTAAATCATTCGAATTTGAAAAAAAAAAAAAAAAAAGTCAGCTAGCGTTAAAGAGCTATAGGCATCAATAAAGTTGTTCCTCATGATTAGCAACACATAATTAGCAAAGGATAAATCCAGACATCCTAAACTAGGGGTCAAATAAAAGTGACCTCCAGGATAAAGACTGCCAACCACTGGAATAAATGACTTTTTTGAATGCACAAGCACACCTAGACCTGTTAGTGACAGCTTCCAAATGAACAGCATTGGAATTAGAGTAATGAAATCATTCAATTAGACAAACCAGAAAAACAACATTAACATCTGGTTCTTTGCCCTTAGCTTTATTACAAGTGAGCAGCATGTTAGTCTAATTCATAAGTCAAGCAGAAATTGTTACACTTGCTGATGTGTCAAAAACAAATGGCACATACTGAAGAATTTCTGACACCCGACTGACCTTCAAACTCTTGCAACCGCTTTAATAAGACAGGAAGCCCAAGAAAATTAGTTTCCTGTTCTGGATCTGAACAGCAAATGTTTCTATAACAGACCCAACAAATTCCAGCAATGTGTTTCAATTGGAAATCTGACTGGAGCCACACATGCAAACACTGCAGCAATGCAATGGCAGGTATGCATCTGCAAGCATGCATGATCATGGAAGCAGCAGTGAAAGCATCTACAGGCAAATCCAATGTGTTCAAGCTAATGCAGGACAAAGAAAGTTTGCCTATCACTGCAGTGACTGCACAGGCTGGCTGCCACACTTCATTCTAGTGCCAGTCATCAGACTGAATAAATGACATTTAACTTGCATGAGAAGACTGATGTTTCTATGAATTTTAAAGAGCAAATCAACAAGTAAAGCATCACAATCAGCTGTATTAGTAATGATGAAATCAGGATTGCAATGCTGCAGAAGCCCAGTGTAAATGCCCATACCTGGTAGACGTGCCCTTCCGTACATCACAGATGCTGCATTTGAAGGCTTCGGCACTGTTTCTGAAAGTGCACACGCTACAGTCCCAAAATCCGTCGTCCGCTGTCGGTTTGGCTTGTCTTTTTGGCCTTAAATAACAAAAAAAGAAGCCCAAATTATAAAGGTCAACCTCCATGTTTGCCCCCTAACATCCTACACCCCGACTTAGACTGTCTCGAATGCGTTTAACGTAACCGAAGTGGCACTGAAAGTGACAGAAAATCCGACCCGTGACGCACGAGGGCGGTTTATTAGAACCGGAAAATACTGGAAATACACGCTAACCAGCTAACTAGCCACGGTTATTCTCCACAGCTCCTAGTCACTGGGCTTAACACAGATATAATACACTCTCTAGATTGGTGTCCACTGGCACGGCAGCTAACATTAGCCAGCGAGCTAAAGATATCGCGTCGGTGAACGGCGTGAAATTGAATGTCAAAAAAACGTCCATTTAACGGTGAACTTCGACCAAAAACCCTGTCCGAAGAGGCCAGGCGTATCCCGTAGGAAGAAAATCTCTTTGTCTGAGAGGCACTGAGTCGTCTTTAGAGTCCTATGTGAAGAAGAGAAAGCCGCCATAGCTGCGCTTGTTTCTGAGAGAAAGGAGAAACACTCCTCGAGAAAAGCATCCGAATATCCACCGAGCGAAAAAACAGCCGCGCGGACACCAAAATCGCCTCGGAAACTACCGACTGTTGGCGCTTTCTTACCTGGTCGGGCTCTTTTTGTCGCCCATGGTGGAAAAACAGACTCTCAAAAGACCGAAAAGGGTTCAGTAATTAACAATAATTGTGTGTGGAGGTCCGTGTGAGCGTGTATGTGTGTGTATGGTGGATCCACACAGAGAGAAGCGCTTGCAGGCAGACTCGCCTTCCCCCGACTGACTGACTGACTGACTGACTCTAGGCAGGGCGAAGAGACTGCGGACCCCGTGACTGCGTCGCCCAATCACCGCTGTCGTCGGTTTAAAAGTCTCGCCAGAAATAATCGGCACGGATAGAGTAATACTACTACAATACTCTCCGATTGCCAAACGTAATTAGACGGTGTGCCTGTCGAGGTGAGAAAAAGCAGTAGTGAGAGACTGACTCGATGACTAAATGACTCTGCTATATATCAACAGCAGAACTGGGGAGTGTGCGTTGAATTAGGCTATGGAGAGAAAGTCAAGTTCAACTTGGGTCATCTCAGTACTGAAATGGGGGTTTACTTTGTCTTGTGGCTTACCATTTCAAATCATATATGAAAGTAAGCCATAGAAATGCAGAGATTAAATGATCACATGACCAAGTCTGTCTTCAAGCATCTCAGTGTGCAACAAGTTTACCATGGCAGCAGCTGATATGTTTACAGCTGAATGCAATATTGGATATTTTTAGGCTTTTAAGTGTCTGATAAATAGCTGGTATGAAGAACCTGTTTTTAGTTATTTTATTTCTGCTTTTTGAGCAAATAACTAAATTGTCATTAAGAATAAAAGAATATTTCATTTATTACTAGGCTATTACTTTAAGTTGTTTTTGCTATCTAGATGATCACAGATTTATATCTTTAGACTATGTCTAATTGTATAAGTCATGATGTAACAGAAGCAAACAGATTAACGATAAAAAAGTTGGACAGGGACATTATTGGGCATTTGTCAAGGTGCGTTCACACCATGTTGTAATTACTGTATTAATTAACAGGTTCCAGATGGTAAAAAGTGCTCACGTCCTTGTAGAACTCGTAATTACAACTTGTAGACTGGGAATTTTCTGAGAGCTCTTTGAACCACCTGACCGCTGCAGATTCATTTAAGGCATTGATAGTGTTGCCATAGAAATGCATAATTCCCAGTCCGAGGATGTGAACAGAACATCATGTGTTGTCATCTCGAAATTATGGGAATTACAACATGGCATGATTCGCAGCATCATTAAAAAAAAAAAGTCTGTAGTTTTGTCGGAAGATTTGTTTTGATTGAAAATGACAAGGTCATGAAATGGATGAATCAGTCACAATATAATGCATTTACAAAATAGATGAATTTTGAATTGGTTTACAAAATAGAGGAGGAATTTTCATTTCATGCCTTATAAATTAATGAACAAATGAGAACCAATGCCATTTTGTTGTCGCTGATCAGCGTATTGATATTTTGTATGTCATTGCATTTTATCTGCTTTGACAAGCGTGACCAGAAACTAATTGTGCCAAAATAAATGGTGTTCATATGGAGGATACAACAAGTTCTAAGTATAAACACAATTGACCTCACCCATTTCTCTTGGTGCGAAACACACACCACCATCCCCACACAGCCAAAGAGATCAGGAAGGAACACACACATAATGAGCAACAGACGATGATATGAGTGTTTTTAGTGTTTTTCTTACGGACTTCATGATTTCAATTTCTCAAGTGTCCAGTCCTCATCTGCGGCTCCCATTTATTTTGGATTTCACAGTGAAAACAAACCCTCGAAGAGGCCCCTCACGGTAGACACAAGGGCCCCTGTGTGGGGGGATATGAAATGTGAATCATTAGCTGCTCTCCGGGGTTCCAGCCCCTCTGTGCCCCCTTTTCTCTCCATGTGCTGCTGGATTCTCTGTTGCAACTTCATGACAGATCCTCGTAAGTTTATTACCGGCTGATGTTGATTGGAGGTTTGATCCGGAACTCTTTGCAGATGGTTCCTTACAAAATCCAGGACAGCTAAGAATACAAACGTCTAAGGTTCGGAAAAGCAAAGAGCTTCAAAGGCCAATACAGTATAAGAAAATCATACTAGAATCACACAATTGTAAATATACAAAATCCAACACAGATGCTGTCAAAGTGTTTTTTAGTCACATCAGACGAAACATGAAATATTACACAGTACTGATTACCTGAGTTTACAAACCTCAAGTTCACACTCTGCCTTCAAACATTGATTCATAATTGAATGCAGAGGACTTGGAGACAAGTTGTAAGAACCTGTCAGATCTTTAATTTAGAGCTTGTCTGTGATATCTTAAAATTAGAACAGTACATTTGGCTGTCACCTTTGTGGTACCAGATTGATGTCACAGATTTCTAGCTCTTGCGTGCTGTCTCACGAATGATGAGATGTGATGTGGGAGTAGGTGAATTAGAAAGATGACTCAGATGAGTGCTGAGACTCCCGCAAACAAATGAAACAGAATCTGAGAACATGGTTTCTTTCTGTTCTCCATGTGGCTGGTCAAATTATATTTGATGATACATTTTAACAGCCCACAGTGTTTGGATACATGGGTTTTAACAAAGAAAGAAAAGAACTATAAAAAGTTCAACTTTTCACACAAATTGCTCAGGATGTTCGTATTTTTAATAGATTTTTTTTTTTTTTTAAATGTAAAATTTCTCATTTATATTGTAATTAATATGGTACATATGTTTTTAATCATTAATACTATTAATAAAAGTGCAGTGTTACCAGTCAAATGTATTTAAATTTTATATTAGGGGGTCCCTGTTTAACTCCAATGGCATCAGAATAGAAAGTTTTCTCAATAACAAAATATACAATAAAAATGACAGTGGCGAGAAAACGGCAGTTAAGAAAGCATCTTAGCGATGTGGATATGTTTGTGCAGCTCTGCAATTCACTGGCATTGTGTCGACAGATGAGGTAATTAAAATGCCACTGTTATGATAATTTAATTATAAAGTATATTTGAGACTGTAGACTATATACAGTACTGTGCAAAAGTCATAGGCATGTTAGTATTTTCATCAAAAAATGGTTTTAAGCCAGTTATATCTTTTTCTGTAGTGTTAGTAGGAAATATCAGTTTACATTTCCAAACATTCCTTTTGCCATTAATTGTAATAATCCAGTGAGATTTTTGTATGCACCAGAGGCCTCATTTATAAAATGCTGCGCAGAAACCATCCTAAATTTGATCTTATGGTCATTTCTCAGATGTGTGAACGTGTGATTTATAGAATGAACACACACACAGAAAACGAGCGTACGCCTCTCTTTCAGATGTGAAATCTATAAATCGCAAATGATCTTGAACTTGCGTCCAGCTGAATGGTTTCAGTTCTCTGCATTGTAAACGACACCTAATTAATGTCATTTACATATAAAAGATCACCAGTCATCGTCCAAATCCTTCAATATAAAATGGTGAGCTGCAATAGCTTAGATTTCCAAAAACCTGCAGTAATCTGATGGAGATCTGATCTCACTATCACTGAGTCCATCTGAGATTACATGAAGAAACTGAGACAGACTAAATCCAGAAGAACTGCGGCAACTTCTCAAAGACATTTGAAGAAGCCAACCTCTAAAGTTACCTGAACTAATGTAGAGTTTGCCTAGGACAAAAGCTGTTTTAAACTATAAGGGTGGTCACACCAAATATTGATTTAGTTAATAGAAGTTAATTGAAAAATAAAATCTATTTATGACATTATTTTTTGGAAGCATCCTCACTTTACAGCATTTTTACACAAGTGCCTAAAGCTTTTCACAGTAGCTTTGCAGGAAGGTTTCTTCAAGTGTCTTGGAAATGTTGCCGCAGTTCTTCTGGATTTAGTCTGTCTCAGTTTTTTCTGTTTCTTCATGTAATCACAGATAGACTCGATGACGATCCGATCTCCGTGTGCTGTTGTCAGACTCCTTGTGCATACAAAAATCTGTGCTGGATTATTACAATTAATGGTAAAAGGAATGTTTGGAAATGTAAACTGATATTTCCTACTGACACATACAGCAAAAGATATAAATAACTGGCTTAAAAAACGTTTTTGTGTGAAAATACTAACATGCCTAAGACTTTTGCATAGTACTGTAGATCTGGCTATGTGAGACTTTAGTCTGAATTAATCCCCTTTCTTTGCATGACACATTGACATTATACGGAATGGCTCTTTCGGCATTATACTGAACATTATATAAACATTTCCCGTGTTATAGAACGGAAGAGAGGTTCCCGGTATCATGCTGCATCCTTTTGATTTTCCCAGCAAAATCGTCCATCACATAAAAATGAGTCTACAGGCTTTCATTGACAAGGAAGTCAGAGAAGGCATCGTTTTTTTAAGTTTCATTACAAGCTGTTCACACATTGGCAATAAAATGTGATTAATACATGCAAATTCTTACATATAGCCCCATAAACAATAAGAAAGTGCACGTTCTCAAAAACTGTACCATCTGTGCCTGAAATTCGCAGGATTTTTGTAATAATTTCATTTAAAAAGGTACAGGAGAATTTTCAAGAATGTATGATTCTTCCAAGAAACAAATTGTGGATTTTCTCAGAAAATGCAAAAAGCATCTTAAAAAAAAAAAAAAAAAAAAAAAAAAAAGCATTACAGAACACAAAGAGTACGAAAACAGGACTGAGTCTATTAATTAGGTTACATGAAGTACCAAAATGGCATTTAAAAGCCCCTTTTATTTGAACTGCTTGCTTTTCCTAGAACATTTCCATTCATTTAAAATGTTTGTTTTCAGGATAAATAAAAATCATTATGAATCAGTTTAAATCAGATGGGGCCAATGTATCCTAAAAATAAAAGAACATTATATGCCTGGATCAAGGATAAAGTCAGGGTGACCTCTAGATTTATATCATTTTGTTTGTGTTTGGTTCATGTTCCCTGATTAGTTTCGAACCAGTAATTCGACAATTACCTCTTATGCAACTCTGACCTTTGCTGCCATTTTCGTACCTGTCTCACTTAACACTCCGCAGTACGTTTCCTTTCTAATAGTTTAAGCTAAGGGGAAGTAATAAAGTGGAGCCTGTTCATTTTGTATTTAATGTTGTTGAAGCCAGAAGAAAAAGATACATATCTGCTGCCCTGTGGATAGCGTTCTTGCTACTGGGAATGAGTTTCATGCAATTTGTTCTACTTGACCTTTCACCTTACAGATAAAACACATCTGGCTACCGCCCCTAGGGCTGCTTCTTGTTGGCTAAACTCACTGTGTGTGCGTGTGCTTGTGTTAGACTTCAAAAAGTTTTCACTGATCAGTAAACAGAGTGTTTGGTGACACCTTTGAGCTACTTACAATCCGCAGTCTCTCTTGAGACAGATGTGGTTGATCATTTATGCATATCTGGCACTGAAATCTGCTTTTTTTTTCCCAGAGCACTGACTGATTCAAAACAAAATTTGGCCTCAGCTCTCAGCTGGCACACTACCAAATGAAGGGCTCCAATGATAGTCATACTTGAAATGCACATTCTTTTAGGATCCCACACTATCACCCATGACTTAGATCTGTGGCAAAAGATTAGAGAAGCAAAAACATTTTTTTCCATCTTATCATATATATATATATATATATATATATATATATATATATATATATATATATATATATATTGGAATATTAAGGCAAATACTTAAGAATCTATGAATGGATCATTATTACTGTGATTATTATGTTTCTAGCATGTTTTATGTTTGGCAACAGTTCTTTTAACCCTAACAACCATGTCGAAAGATGTATTGTGACCATATTCTAGGAGAACAATGCCGATATTCATCAGGGTTAAAACTGTGAAAGAATGGTTCAGAGAGCGTGAAGAATCATTTTCACACATGAATGGGCTGAGTCCAGACCTTAAATTCACTGAAAGTCTTTGGGATGTGCTGGAGTAGACTTTACAAAGTGCTCACCTCTTGCATTGTCAATACAAGATCTTGACCAAAACTTAATGCCCTTCTTGATAGAAATAACATCACAACATTTATTTCCATCAAGAGGTGCTTCCATTTTTGGTCACATCAGTTACGCTTTTTTTCATAAGTTGAATACAGAAGGTAGGACGTAGCATAAGCTTTTTGAACTGTGAGAGGCGTTGCACTTTCTTGACAAGTTGAATATGGAAGGCTGTTGGATGGAAGCTATATATTTTACTTTACAACTTGTTAAATATGGATATTTGTCTTACACAAATGCAGCGCTTCACTTCAGAAGGCCTTTATTACCCCCCCGGAGCCATGTTTATGATGGATGGATGTGGATGGAAGCACTTTCTTGAGCTTCATACTCATTGTTTCCCGTTCACTGCCATTATAAAGCTTGGATGCATATTTATTAATATAACTCTGATTGTGTTCATCAGAAAGAAGAAAGTCATATACACCTAGGATGGCTTGAGTGTGAGTAAAGCTTGGGGTAATTTTCATTTGAAAGTGAACTAATCCTTTAAGTATTTGCCTATTAAAATCCAAACAGCGACTTTTTTTTTTGTTGGGCCGGGCAGTGTATTTTAATATACACGCACAACGTGTTTTCAAGATACCAAGTTGATACAATGTCTTTGAGTATGAAATAACTGGCCAGACTCTCCGTAATGTCAACTCAAAGAGGGAGGCATTTTTTCATATGTCTGTGCGTATGTGCTCTGGGAGAATGAGGGGGGAATGGAGGACATGATTTCCTTTTCCACACAAGGAATGTCTCCATAAGAGTTCCTGTTTGGAAAGTGGTTCTCTCACGCTGGTAGAAAGCCAAGAGCTGCTTATGCTCTGATGAGCCCATAGTGATAAGGAGAAGCACAGCCAAATCTTCAGGAAGGTAGATTATCCCACCAAACGCTGGCAAACGCTCAGAGCGTGAGTGTTTTATTTGTTAGAGAAAGAAAGAAAGAAAGAGGCAGACTGCTAAAGTCAGGTGAAGAGACTGAAAAAAAATGATGACAAAGAGAGCCAGACTGAACGTTGGGGGGCGAAGGGGGAGAGAACGAGAGAGAGAGAGACTTCTTTAGTCTTACTCTACAGCATAGAGCTTTGCTGAATCCAGGGCAAGCTTCACAAAAGGTTGCAGAACAAAGGCCTGCGAGCTAAGTGTGTGTGCAGGAGAGTATGCATATGCGCGCAGGCAGTGTGGTGGGGAGGCTCAATCCCATGGTTTGTTAACTCGGAGGCGCACTGCAACTTTAAACAAGAAAACGAGACGCTTTGCGTCAGCTGCCAACTCTCCCGCTCTCACTTTCAGATGTTGTTTCTCTCTTTGAAAAAGAGAGGGATTGCTTATCTTTCAAATTGTCATTCTTCACAGTTCCTAAAAGGTTTATCAAAACCAAAGTCACTTGAAAACAATCAAGCATGAAAGACCAAGAATTGTGGCACATTTGCGAACAGAAAAAACTCAAATCAAGCTCTTTGAGCATATAGGTCACCTTTAGATGAAGGAATGAGATGTTTAGAGACTTTGTAATGCTTTCATGTGGTACTTCTGACAAGAGCGGTTTATACAGAGGACTATAAATCACTCTATGTGGTCAGGGAGATCTTAGTCTTGCAAAGCTAGACATTAAGCTGTCTTGCTGACATTTAGGCCAACCACAGTTTATTTTACTTACCATTAAAGAGTTGGTATATTATAGTGCAATGCAAAGAATTTCAGTCCACATAAAAGTAAGAAGAGAATTTTATTTCACATATAAACTCAGAAAACAACACAGAATATAAAGTTGTTTGTGAATATGTAGTTTACCTCTAAAAAAAAAGCGCCTAAAAACACTAAGTACCTTTGATGATGTGAACCCTGCACATTTTTCAAGTTCCTAGCAGACTGATAAAAATCTGTGCACACAACTTCCGGAAGTTGTGTAAAACCAGTCAGAGTGGAACAAAATTCAGAATTGGCTTCTTTTCAAAACATGATGTGGAATTTGAATCGATTTAGCCACAACCCACAGGAAGTTGAAATGGAATTTGAATTGGAATGACAGGAAAGGGAATTTACTAAATTGCAAATCAAAGGACTTCAACACAGATAATGCATTCTGAAAAAAAGTTTTTTTTTTTTTTTTTAACCCTGGTCTACAAAATATAATGAAATATATGTTCACACTTTAGATTAGGGTCCAATTCTCACTATTAACTAACTATTAACTACAACTTTTGCCTCAGTAAACTCCTAATTGCTGCTTATTAATAGTATGTAGTTGCTAAGTTTTGAATTGGTAGGATTAAGGGATGTAGAATGTGGTCATGCAGAATAATGCATTAATATGTGTGGTTACACTTTATTTTACAGTGCTGTAGTTACATTGTAATTACTCAAATAAGTACTGAGTACTATTAATTAACTACGTGTACTTACTATAGAGTTACAGTTAGGGTTAGGGTTTGGTTTAGGGTTAGTTACTTGTAATTATGCATAATTTCCTGTTATTACTAAAGTAAGTACATGTAGTGTAACTATGGCACTGTAAAATAAAGTGGTACCATGTGTGCTTTATAAGCACTAATAAACATCCAATATCCTAGTAATATGCATGCTAATAAGCAACTAGTTAATAGTGAGAACTGGACCCTAAACTAAAGTGTTACCAAATATTCATATATACAGTCAAACCAAAATGTATTCAGACACTTTGAACATTTCATTCAATAATACAGTTTTTTCACTATAGTTTAAATGGTAATCAAATATGACAAGATCTCAGAGTTAAACTGTGTCAGAAAAAATTAATCTTAATCATGTCAGATAACACTTAAGGAAAACATGGTCAGGTCAAAGTGTCTGAATAATTTTTGGCTCAAAATTTTCTACTGTCCACTGTATGACGAATTTTTGGGTATAATATGTCACCGTTTACTTTATTTCGCTATCCTCACTTACACAAATGAACTATAGTGTCCTGCACCCACTAGTAAAAATGTATCAAAAAAAATTATTCAATATGTCTGAATAATTTTTGGTTTGACTGTACAGATATGTATCTTCAAGGCTTTATTTCAAAACGTTCAAATAACCCTACATTCAAAGTTTGCTATGACAAATTTTGCTTTTCTAGTAAAAAAATTAGAATTTCTTTACATTTCAATTAATTTTAATTCTATTTCCTTACATTCAAAATCAAATTTGCTGCCTTGTTATAGATCTAGGAACTGAACTGGAATTTAAAAGGCATTCTTAATTCAGTTCTGAATGGTGCACAGACCTGTTTTCAGTATGCATTAGATGCTTATTGAACAGATTGTATGTGATCCACATGCTTGCCATCTAAGGTTAAGGAGGCTTCAACTTAGTATGGTTGATATTTAGACAGAATCAAGCAGTATCTCACCAGGTAACAGTGGGTTCCAGTTCAATTTGACTGATTAGTGCATTGACGGGCGCAATGCAATCAACTGGCCAATCAATCCCCCGTGCTCTTGATTCATTTAACAGAGGACCCTTAGAGGACTCTTGCTCTATTTGCTCCCCCTCTTTTCTTTCATTCTTTCTGGTGACTCAGCTGGTTGCGAAGCACACAACCCTACATGAACTGTGAAAAAATAACTGAGGACAATGCTGAAGTTCTGGATATTTTTTCCCACATGCCTATTACCTGTTCTCTTCCCAGATGATGAAGTTATCAGTAAAGATCCATCTGGCACTCGTTGAGGAGAGGAACAAGATGTTTTATGTGTTTATCACTTTCCTCCACACCCTAAGCTCCATTATGATGTGTCTGCAACAGTTTGATAGGGCAAGAAACTTTCACATTAGACTCATATTATTACATGTGATAAGCGTGAGACTCAGAATAGCAGAGGAGGGGGAGAGAGATAGGAGCAGAGAGGTGTGGGTGGGAAAATGCATTAAAGCCAGAGACAGAGGCTGAGAAAGGCAGAGAATGGGGGACAATAGGTTAAGTGGGATTGGATAATGGAGAGTGTTTCATCAGAACATGAGGCGAGAGACAGAATCAGGAAAGATGGCAGGGGGTTGTTGCTGAGGTGAGAGAAGACCAAGGCTTTTTTTGGCTTCAATAACAAGCCGTGTGACATTTTATCACAAGCAGAAACCTCTCATGATGGTATTAAAGCTATTGTGTTTGAAAGACTGATCAAGCAGGCAACCTCAGGCAAGTAGCTAATGTCAAAAGGAACCATATAGAGGTTTTCCAAGAAAAGTAATTTTACAGTCCAGATAAAAGAGACTTGACCTGAAATGGTCCAACTTTAATAAACCTAATTAACTCAAACTAAAGTAGTTGGCGAGTACAAAAATCTGTACAGAAGATACACTATATCTTTACTGTTCTCCGCAATTTATGATGAAATCATTGCTTAAGTGTCAGGAAGAAAGTTGTGATGCAATAAAAAGGAATCCTTCAAAGAAGAAAAACTTAAAGTCATATCATGAAGAATCAAAATGTTCTATCTTTTTGAGATTAAAGAGCTTGATGTGCTATAAAAACATTCTGCAACTTTCAGAACTAAAAAATTCTTGCACAATCTAAAATAAGAGATTATTGAAACAGCTGAGGACAATCGAAACACAAGAAGAACAATATAAGAGTTATGCAATAATATATCAATGTTAGAGTATAATGAGGAAATTTTGTCAGAGCTTTGCCAACCTGTTTTTGGCTGTGTGTAGCACCTGCTACTCTGCCTATCCATCCTGCCTGATCATTTCAGTTTGATCTTAAATTGTGCTCCTTCCTGCAAAAAATTATATCTATGAAAAATTTCATTCAGGATTCAGACCTAATCATAGCACAGAAACTGCACTCGTTAAAATTACAAATGACTTACTTCTAGCTTCTGACCAAGGCTGTATCTCAATACCAGTTTTACTTAATCTTTGTGCTGCGTTCGACACTATAGATCATAAAATCCTTTTAAGTCGTCTACAAAATTACACTGGTATTCCAGGACAGGCATTAAGGTGGTTTAGATCATACCTATCAGACCGTCACCACATTGTCTATTTAACAGGGAAAAATCTAAGATAACATCAGTAAACTATGGAGTGCCACAAGGATCTGTGTTAGGCCCTCTGTTATTTTCAATATATATGCTGCCACTTGGTAATATTATAAGAAAACATGGAATTAGTTTCCACTGTTATGCCGATGATACTCAGTTATATATTTCAACATGACGATCAGATGAGATCTCCAAATTACCCAAGCTGGCAGAGTGTGTTAAAGATAAAAAATATTGGATGACCTGTAATTTTCTTTTGTTAAATTCAGATAAGACAAGCGGTATTACTTATTGGACCAAAAACTTGTACACAGAATCTCTTAAAGTACAATTTGCATTTAGAAGATGTACTGTTACTTCATCCTCTACAGTTAAAGACATGGGTGTTAGACAGCAACTTCGAAAAACAGCCTTCTTCCACCTCAGAAACATTGATAAGCTACGGAACATGTTATCTGTTTCTGATGTAGAAAAGTTAGTTCATGCATTCATGACGTCTAGACTAGATTACTTTAATGCTTTACTAGCTGGTTGTCCTGCATCCTCAATAAACAAGCTACAATTATTCCAAAATGCAGCGGCTAGAGTTCTTACTAGGTCAAGAAATTATGATTATAAAACACCAATTTTATCATCTCTACACTGGTTACCTATTAAGTTCTGTATTAATTATAAAGTACTGCTACTGACCTATAAGGACCTTAATGGTTTAGCTCCTGTGTATTTAAGCGATCTTCTATCGACCTACAATTCATCACGCTCTTTAAGATCACAAAACTCTGGATTTCTGGTTGTACCTAGGACATCTAAGTCCACTAAAGGAGGGAGAGCGTTTTCAGATTTGGCTCCTAAACTCTGGAATAGCCTTTCTGATAACATTGGGGGTTCAGTTTTGCGTTCTGGGTTTTCTGTAAAGCTGCTTTGAAACAATATGTATTGTGAAAAGCGCTTTACAAATAAATGTGAATTGAACTGAATTGATCTTAACTATTTATGCACATTGTCAGTATGGATTGATCCTGTGATTGAGATACAGGCTTTGCAAAGGGGTGGTTATGAGAGGACAGGAGAGTTAAAAAAAAAAAAAAAAAAAGCATGCCACAAATTATCTTGTATTTAATGGAGAATTTTCCTTTAAGCCTTCAAAATGTTAATTTGCTTAACAAAATTGTTTTTGTGACAGGTGGTGACACAATTCCATGCACTTTGCTACACAACATATTTCACTGAAATAGTGCAAAATACCGTTTTCATGGTTAGTAAGAAATATTTAAGGCTGGTAAATTTTCTTAATTCAGTCACCAGTGACAGGAAAAAAAATCTAGACCCTGAGACCTTTTGCATTATATTAATAGTTTCCAAATTTTCTGACTAATGATTATCACTCTCACAAATTACTCTAATCTGAAGCCACCATGGTGTGGTCCTACATGAACAGGGGTATAACATGAATTCCTTGCATAAACATATCATGAGGTACATGCAAGGGTTATTCCCACTGAGGAAGGAAAGAGGTCAATTTGTCTATATAAATTGACAAAAAGAACCAGAGCTCAATTACACAGCCCAGAGCAGTACATGATTCCACTGAAGGGTGGTATTATTTGTATTGCAAATTACTGCAGTACTTCTATTAGAGTACACATTTGCAAGTGACTATTTTGCCAAGCACTCACCCCTCAGGAGAGTTCATTTGGCTGTAATTGAAACACCACCTGCAGCTTTGAGTGAAATCATTAACAAAGGTCACATGTGTCTGCAGTAAGATTACCCCACACATGATGTTAGCATTGACTTGCTAATCCACCTGGCCGAGCTTCGCCGGGGGTTGGAGTTTGCCCTTTCCCGTCAATAAGGGGATTCTTGGCACAGCATGTGTGCATGCTTCATGCATTAAACAGTTCTGCTCCGGGTCTGCTATTGGACTCAAGCTTTAAACCTGTTATAGCTGTTCAGCATTTCCATTAAGTGAGTGATGCGCTCACTCATGTTGCAATGGAATGCAACAGCTTGCTAGAGTGTGCAACAATATCTATAGCTCTGAATTTATTGTCATTATTACTGCTGTTTAACTAGATTGATTTACTGCATGAGACAAATCATATCTGATCAGAATGAATTTAAAAAAGTAAATAGCATGTTAATGCAACAATTACTAACTATTATAGCTATTGCAATTCAACTATAGTTACATTAAGATATTAATGTACACTATACTGGTCAAAAGTCTGGAATAATTAATATTTTAATTAATAATTTATGCGTTTGAAAGAAGTCTCTTATGCTCCCCATGGCTAAAAAATACAAAAATCAAAACTACAGTAAAAACAGTAATATAACTACAATCTAAAATAACTGTTTTCTATTTTAATATCTTTTATTTAAAAGAATTTTATTTATTCCTGTGATGGCAAAGCTGAACTTTCAGTATCATTACTCCAGTCTTCAGTGTCACATGATCCTTCAGAAATCATTTTGCTGATTTGGTGCTAAATTACTATCAGTTATTGTTGGTGCACAATTATTAATAATGGTTCTTCTTAATATTATTTTAGAGAAGCTTAATATTTTGCGGAAACCATGCTACATTTCTTTTTGATTAATAGAAAGTTCAACAGCATTATAAACGTCTTTACTGTAACTTTTGATCAATTTAATTTGTCCTTGCTAAATATACAGTGTGTGTATATATATATGTGTGTGTGTATATATATATATATATATATATATATATATACACACACACATATATATATATATATATATATAATAAATGACCTGGACAATTTGCTGTCTAATATAACACCCATGTCTTTAACTGTATGTCCTTCTAAATGCAAATTGTACTTTAAGAGATTCTGTGTACAGGTTTTTGGTCCAGTAAGTAATACCTCTTGTCTTATCTAAGTTTAACAGAAGAAAATTACAGGTCATCCAACATTTTTTATCTTTAACACACTCTGACAGCTTGGATAATTTGGAGATCTCATCTGGCCATGCTGAAATATATAACTGAGTATCATCAGGATAACAGTGGAAACTAATTCCATTTTTTCTTATAATATTACCAAGTGGCAGCATATATATTGAAAATAACAAAGGACCTAACACCGATCCTTGTGGCACATTATCTTTAAATAGACAAAATGGTGACATCTGACAGGTATGATCTAAACCACCTTAATGCCTGTCCCTGAATACCAGTGTAATTTTCTAGTTGATTTAAGAGTATTTTATGATCTATAGTGTCGAACACAGCACTAAGATATATATATATATATATATATATATATATATATATATATATATATATGTGTGTGTGTGTGTGTGTATTTTTCTATATATATTTATATATAATACAAAAATCGCCCACAAATTCACTTTGGTGCTCCAATTCAGATCTGGATGAACAGTGATTATACAGTTCCAAGGAAAACTGTTAAAATGACAGTGCCTGCAGCTTCCCCTGCTGGCTTTGAGATTGAGACGAAAGTGAGTGAGCGAGAGGGGCTGCGTCGTGGCAGGCTCGCTGGAGCGAGTCACTTCAACTATAAAACATGCGCCCAGGGCAGGTCATGCGTTATGCATTGATCCATGTAACTGTGGCAGGAAAACACCACATGGCAATTCCCTGCTGCCGACAAATCCGTTCTTTTTAGACTGCAAAAGTGGCCGCCGTGACATGGCACGGGCCAAAAGCGGTAAAATCGGACTGTCTTACATTATAAGGGCACATTCTTTGAAATGGCAAAGAAATTTGTTGACAAAATGCACATAAACACATTTCAATGCATTTTACAGTGGTACAAGAGGTCAAACTAACTTAGCCAATCATGTTAAGAGCTAGTTTAACCAACTAGCAGTTAACCAAGGGGTGATCAGTCTTACTTTTTCAAGTCAAATTATACCGATCTACCTTTTTAGGTAACTGAGTTTAAAAAGTTATGTGCAGTCTTGAAGGAAAAAAATTAGTTGACATTTTAGAAATTAGTCCAAGCAGTCTGTCTGTCACAAACCTGTAAACAATCTTTACTCACCATTATCATTAATTCATGTCAATGCCTTGTCAGAGGCACTGACTGGCACAATAGTTAAGCATGACCATAAGGTAAATTTGGAATTTTTTTTTAGGTTTTTTTTTTTTTTTTTTTAGGAGATTACACTATGAGAGTGACAAGAGCTAAAAATCCAATAGGGGGAAAAGGCATCTGGTCTGCAGAAACAATTCACATCTGACTTCTATATAGTTTAGGAGATAAGCTAAATATATGGTCAATGGAAAATTAAGCTGGAGAACATGAACATGAACTATTTTTTAGTCAAAGCTTAAAGTGCTGTAAGGCAGTTTGACCAATCAGAGCAGAGTATAGGCTTGCGGAAAGGAGGGGTTTAGAGAGACTTAATCTTTGATCAAACCATTTTCAGACTCTTTGATAAATTAGGTGATGTGCAATATATATTAAAGTAAATTAAAGTATTTTTTGAACTTGGATGCATGTAAATCTATTGTAGGAGACCTCCAAAACAAAACTGGGAACTTTTCAAATAGCATAGTTGGGGCACATTAAGACATCTCTAAAGTTTCAGTGATTTAAACGCTTTCTGCTAGCTGAGGAAGAATCCATAGGATCAATGCCATGTGAACCACACTAAATTGTTGATCCAATATGATAGAATCCCAAATGTGATTTCATATATTTATGGGTGTATACTGGACTTTGCAGTGTTTCTTGCCCAGCCGGGGTGAGCGGAGGACGCCTTTGCATTTGCAGGATTCACAAAGCGCTTGTAAATCTCTCAGTGTTACTAATGCCATACAGATGTGCGGTGGGTGAGGTTTGTGCTGAAGCTAAGAACAAGTCTATGGCTGACCGCAGCAGATGAATCGCACTTGGGTGGGCGGTTTATTGATCTGGTGTCAGAGGCAGATTAGACTATGTTAAGGTTACACACACTCGTGGATGGGATAGATTAGTAAGAAATGGACACCCTTTCACCTCAGCCGTAGGTCCTGTCAAGTCAGAATACAATAAAGCATAATGTTGCCATACAACATTGTTCATATCAAGTTTCAATGTTTGAAAGACATACTGGAAAATAAATAAATAAATACATAAAAAAAAAAAATTGAAATAAAATAAAATAGACTATGTTAAGGTTACACACACTCATGGATGGGATAGATTAGAAAAAAATGGACACCCTTTCACCTCAGCCGTAGGTCCTGTCAAGTCAGAATACAATAAAGCATAATGTTGCCATATAACATTGTTTATATCAAGTTTCAATGTATGAAAGTCATACTGGAAAATAAAATAAAGAAAAGAAAAAAAAAAAACTTCATATTGTTCAAATTTCCTTACTACTAACAAAAACACTCTTTTATTATAAATTCTTCAGAACATTATCTATGGGATGGGAGGGTGCAGCTAGTTTATTTTTTTACATTCATTTTACATAACGCAGTTTAATTCCTCCTGTGCATCCTGAAGATAACAACCATTGAATAATGAACAAACATGGTTCCAGACCTATATGAAGGTTATAGAAGGGTGAAGCAATCACTAAAGGTTCAAAAGTCAGCAATCACCTTGAGAGTGTAATGGACTCTGTAATAGTCCATTCACAGATTACATAAGAATAACCAGTGCAGCCAATAGCAACAAATTCCACTGAAGTTAATTAGCATCTTATCTCACTTGACACACTTTCCAGGGTTTGACTTCTAAGTACTAAGTTACTCATTCCACATGAATGCTACACAGCCAACATCTTTTACACTTCAAGAGCTGAAGATCATGTAGTGTTGCTACGGAGTAAGCCAAAATAAGTAATTATTAAAGTAATAAAAGTAATTATTTAATTACATGAATTAAAATCACATTCACATTGTTTATTAGTTTCAATGAGAGGTAAAAGTCTTGATATACACTATCATTCAAAAGTTTTGGGTCAGTATGACTTTTTTGTTGTTGTTGTTGTTGTTGTTGTTAATAAATCTTTTTAGTTCACCCCAAAGTTAAATTTCTGTCATTAATTACTCACCCTCATGTCGTTCCAAGACTTTCGAAAGACTTTCGTTCATCTTCAGAACACAAATGAAGATGTTAATGAAAACAGAGATTTCTGTCCCTCCATTGACAGCCTATGCAACTACCACTTTCAAGCCCCAGAAAGGTAGTAAAGACATCATTAAAGTAATCCATGTGACTCCAGTGGTTTAACCTCAGTTTGATTAAGCAATGTGAATGCTTTGTTTGTACAAAAAACATAATTTATTACTTTATTTACAAAATATTAATCTCCATTGCGCATTCTCATGAAAGTGTAAACCACTTGGGTCACATGGATTACATTTTTTATGTCTTTTTCTACCTTTCTGTGGCTTGAAAGTGGTAGTTGCATAGACTGTCAATGAAGGGACAGAAAGCTCTCAGATTTCATTAAAAAAAAATCTTCAGTTGTGTTCCGAGGATTAGGAACAGAATTTTCATTTTTGGGTGAACTATCCCTTTAAGTGTACATTGTCTCACTTCAAACAACAGAATTCTGGTGGCACTGACAAGGTGAGGGAAGTCCTTGACGATCCCAGGAATCCTTGGGAGAGAGATGAAGGAGAAAGAGAAGGAGGGAGAGAGCAGACAGCAGCAAAGTGACACATTCTAATGATGTGCTGAGTTGATGAGACCTCCTTACACATTGCCCTCATTGTGTGTGTGAGTGTGTGACATTGACAGAATAGGTTTGCAACCTAGAAATTTACAATCTGTTTGTTAGCATGTTAGCTGCAGATGAAAGTGTGATATGATTGATGGATTTGACTTTCAAAATGTAAATTGGAATGAACATGTGTTGTCTCGTCTATGTTTGCAGGGCACCGTGTACACTCCAAAACCTAGTGAGCTGCCTATCTAGACAGCATTTTTAGGTCTCATAAACAAGCTCTCGATGTGAAGTCTATCTCAAAAGTTAAGTAACAACGTTGTTGCCTTATAAGATGCATACATTTGGCCTTCACTGAAAAGGCAATCCTAAAATGCAATGCAGCAAGTTCAATGGAAAATAATCTCTATATTCAGATACATATTAAAATATTGTTCAGATAATAAATATTAATAAACACAGTCAGTCAATATAATTAAAAATTTACTGGATTAAAATGAAACAAATTATATTTAAGATAATGTTTTTGAAAGTAGTCTCTTATGCTCACTAAGGCTGCATTTATTTGATCAAAACTACAGAAAGTTGTAAAATATTATTACAGCAAAATTAAAATGTTTCTATTTTAATATATTTTAAATTGTAATTTATTCCTATGATGGCAAATCATCATTACTCCAGTCAGTGTCACATTATCCTTCAGAAATCATTCTAATATGATGATTTGCTGCTCAAGAAATATTTACTGTTATTATCAATGTTAAAAACAACTGTGCCGCTTAATATTTTTATGGAAACTCTGATACATTTTTACAGGATTCTTTGATGAGCAGAAAGAACAGCATTTATTTGAAGTAGAAATCTTTTGTAACATTAGAAATGTCTTTACATTCACTTTTGATCAGTTCATCCTTGCTGAATAAAAGTATTAATTTCTATTATTCTACAGTGCAGTATGGGAAAAAATCAGCATAAGAAAACTGGAAAAACTGAAAAAGATGTACGTATTATATTTAAAGAATATAGCACAACTAGTTTGCATCTCTGGGCCTTGTCCATGAAAACAAACAAAATAAAAACAATGTTTAAAAAAGAAATAAACAAATCAGTCGCTTTTATGAGGTTATTGTTATATAGGCTCACTAAGTTTTGTAACAATGCTTGCATGTTTTGTGTGTGTTGGCTGCTTCTGTCTATACGGATTACTACCATCATACTTTGTGTGTGTGTGTGTGTGTGTGTGTGTGTGTGTGTGTGTGCAGTGAGCAGATGTAATGCACACCACTCAGGCAGTGAGAGCTGTGCTGCAGGAGTCACAGAGGGCAGTCTAGGGGGTGACAAGCTAACACATTCAGCCATGCACATGTAAGGAGATCTGTCTCTCTACTACACCATATCCCTATGGGCACTGGGGCACTCTATGTGTGTGTGTGTGTGGAATGAGAGAAAAGACATGAAGCCAAGCATGTGACAGCCCCACAACCTTGCAAACTATGAACAGATAACAAGGCAGTGGATGGAGTGAATGGACACCAGGCTTTATCAATGCTAAGCGCTGTACAGGAGCTTAGAAAACAAGCAAACAAAACTAGGTGGAAAGGTAGTCAAACAAAGCTACGAGCTCAGTAAATGAAGTGCGAAGGCGGTCGAGGTAGCCTCTAGCTATTCTTCACAGTTTTGTTTGGGACAAAAGGCAAGAGCAAGTGTTGCTTTAGCCTGACTTTATAAACTTTTTTCCTTAGCTGGTAGGTTAGCGTGTCTCTCCGTAAGGCATTGTTAGCACAAAACTCTGGATGGTCAGGCAGTGCAAACACTTGCAGACTCCTTTGAACTAAAGTGGTCAGTTGAACAAGTTAAATTTAGTTTGATTAATTAAAATGTAATTAATTTCCTACCAATTATAATTTTCCTACCATCTCAAGCTATATATATATACTGTATATATATATCACGATTTATCGCGATTAAACTGCACACGATTTGGCAAAGGCTGAGATTATTTAATGCGCAGCTTGTCAGAGCTGTACGGCTCTGTGATCAGTAGTAAAAGTAAATCTGAAAGCCAGAGGGCACTCTTGTGCAGAAACTCTAAATATGCCCTGCCACAGAAGAAGATAATAGGAGTCATATCGCTGTATAAACAGAAGACTGAAGCGCTTTGATTGATTAAACATGACTAATAAACACACGACCGCCTTATTCTGTGTAAGAAGCCACTTCATCTCACAGAAGGATGCTAAACTGTCGTTATGAAGTGAGTTTAGAGTAAAACATGTTATTAAATGTTGTCTTTTGTTGGACAAGATGTTAATAAATGCTTCTCATGTCTGGAAAGATGTTTGATGCGTGTTGTTTTTTTCAAATGTACATTATAAGCGACTCAAACTTGCAGTACTTTCAGATGATTAGCATTTGGAGCCATACTTCATTGATAAGCTGCACATAAAATTTTTTTTTAAAAGAAATTTGCAGCCTTTTTCACTCTTTGTTATATTGCAGCCATTTGCTAAAATCATTTAAGTTCATTTTTTTTCCTCATTAATGTACACACAGCACCCCATATTGACAGAAAAACAAAGAATTGCTGACATTTCTGCAGATTTATTAAAAAAGAAAAACTGAAATATCACATGGTCCTAAGTATTCAGACCCTTTGCTCAGTATTTAGTAGAAGCACCCTTTTGATCTAATACAGCCATGAGTCTTTTTGGGAAAGATGCAACAAGTTTTTCACACCTGGATTTGGGGATCCTCTGCCATTCCTCCTTTCAGATCCTCTCCAGTTCTGTCAGGTTGGATGGTAAACATTGGTGGACAGCCATTTTTAGGTGTCTCCAGAGATGCTCAATTGGCTTTAAGTCAGGGCTCCTTCGTTATTTTAGCTGTGTGCTTAGGGTCATTGTCTTGTTGGAAGGTAAACCTTCGACCTCAGTCTGAGGTCCTGAGCACTCTGGAGAGGGTTTTCGTCCAGAATATCCCTGTACTTGGCCGCATTCATCTTTCCCTCGATTGCAACCAGTCGTCCTGTCCCTGCAGCTGAAAAACACCCCCACAGCATGATGCTGCCACCACCATGCTTCACTGTTGGGACTGTATTGGACAGGTGATGAGCAGTGCCTGGTTTTCTCCACACATACCGCTTAGAATTAAGGCCAAAAAGTTCTATCTTGGTCTTATCAGACCAGATAATCTTATTTCTCAGCATCTTGGAGTCCTTCAGGTGTTTTTTAGCAAACTCCATGCAGGCTTTCATGTGTCTTGCACTGAGGAGAGGCTTCCGTCGGGCCACTCTGCCATAAAGCCCTGACTGGTGGAGGGCTGCAGTGATGGTTGACTTTCTACAACTTTCTCCCATCTCCCGACTGCATCTCTAGAGCTCAGCCACAGTGATCTTTGGGTTCTTCTTTACCTATCTCACCAAGGCTCTTCTCCCCCGATAGCTCAGTTTGGCCAGATGGCCAGCTCTAGGAAGGGTTCTGGTCGTCCCAAACGTCTTCCATTTAAGGATTATGGAGGCCATTGTGCTCTTAGGATCCTTAAGTGCAGCAGAAATTTTTTTGTGACCTTGGCCAGATCTGTGCCTTGCCACAATTCTGTCTCTGAGCTCTTTAGGCAGTTCCTTTGACCTCATGATTCTCATTTGCTCTGACATGCACTGTGAGCCGTAAGGTCTTATATAGACAGGTGTGTGGCTTTCCTAATCAAGTCCAATCAGTATAATCAAACACAAGCTGGACTCAAATGAAGGTATAGAACCATCTCAAGGATGATCAGAAGAAATGGACAGCACCTGAGTTAAATATATGAGTGTCACAGCAAAGGTCTGAATACTTAGGACCATGTGATATTTCAGTTTTTCTTTTTTAATAAATCTGCAAAAATGTCAACAATTCTGTGTTTTTCTGTCAATATGGGGTGCTGTGTGTACATTAATGAGGAAAAAAAAAAAACTTAAATGATTTTAGCAAATGGCTGCAATATAACAAAGAGTGAAAATTTTAAGGGGGTCTGAATACTTTCCGTACCCACTGTATATATATATGCCCTTTTTTCAAAGTCTTGATTTTGTTTTTGACGTCTACTAGAATGTGTTTTCATGCTTCAATGTTCAAATGTTCACATATTTTACATTGTTAGCACCTCTCTTCCTAATCTGTCAGTAACGCTTTGTTTAATTCCTGAAGCCCCTCCTTCCGAAAACACTCTGATTGGTCATCTGGACCAGTAGGTTGTGATTGGTCAACCACTCAGAGCTTCAGAAATGTCACACCCCTTACCATAACCTTGAGTTTCAACACTTTCAACATTTTTTTAAAAATGATTGACAGCCCTACTTTGGACACATCACCATGAATACATATCTTTGTGCACCTAAACTAAAGACAAATGTGGTTCAGAAACATGTAGAAAACAAAATTAAAGCATGAACAACTGCACCGTTGTTACCTGAGGTTATGGAAAGAGAGAAGTAGGAATGGAGAGAAGCACTTTGACAGGTTGGCTTGCTGCCTCTGTGGCTTCCAATTCCCCCAGTCTCTTTCAGCACAACTTCTCACTTCCAACAGCAACTTGTGCTAAAATATTAATAATCTCTGACTTTTGTTTCAAATGGAAAACAAATAAGGGACTGCGGCTTCTCAAAGCAGCAGTTTTTCAAAGTCGAGATTTATGGTGTGGTTTAAAAAGCTCTGTGGTAAAAACTTTCAGATTGAATTCTGAAAACGACACTTTGCTACACTGACTTATGAAGCGTTTACACAAACATGGCGCTCTTAAAAAGTTGAATGAATCTAAGAAAGAAGCCTCTGGCATAAAAAGAAAAGCCATCTTCTTTTAGGCAGGAAATACCTTCAATGGAGCAAACAAAGGGAGTATATTCACATTACAGTCAAGTTACTTGAACTTGACACCTCGGCTAATTGTTACCGTAGCCTTGGGAGTAAAGCTATACAACGCAAGATTGAGCGCAGCGTAAAGTGCCTTTGCAATCTGAGAGCTAACGATGGGACAATGGCTTATAGACACTCACTCTCTCTCTAAAATGCAGTAGTGTACCAAACATCGACCTTGTTAGATAGACAGGGGTAATCGTTTCCATTAGGTAGGCTGATAGCAAACGTATGCTGCGAGCGAGGAGTGATTTAACACACTCTCAGGGATGTACTACTTTAATTTCTCCGTTTAACAGGAGCGATTTAACGGATGCTGCTTACGCCAATTAGAGTGTATCCGGAAGCTCAGCATGTGGGAACTGTTGATGCAAGCACTCTCAATGGGCCTCTGTAGCTCTCTATAGCTCAGATGCTTTATGCTTTCCGCTCTAGTTGTCATGTGAATGAGAGAAAAGCCTCCATAGCATGAGACTTTTACTTGCAACCAAGTCCAGACAAGAGGATTTGCTCTTCCTCTACTTAAGTAACAAATGAAGGTTCATTACATCCCTAAAATTGACAAATGAGGAGACAAAGATTCAACAGACAATCAGAGGGAGACTGAAAGGGACAGATGGCACAAAAGAAACCTTACTTGCACAGTCACTGGAGAAGCCAAGCCTCGGAGAGGAACAGATTCATTTCTCCTTCAGGGTTATTCATGTGCTCAAGTACCGGAATCGCACCACTTAAAAGGAAAGAGATAGAGTTTTCTATTAGTATGGCACACAGGGGGATCCTGTGTGTGGGGTGAACACATTGTCCTTGTTCTGTCAGCAGTAAACGTAGTGCAAGTCAGAACAGTTTGAGGCAATATGTCACACAGATTTCACCAGCCTAATGTAATGACATCTGACAGCAGAGGAACTGAATCGCACCTTCAGTGGCGCGGTATGAAATATTTAGAGTGTTACAATACTTTCCCCAATTCAAATTTAATGGACAACTATGAGTAGGCCATTAGTAAGTTACATTTCCCCAAAGTAGGGTTGGGAATTTATTCATTCTCTATTCATTCTTATTCATTCTTCATTCTTTTAGTTAATTTAACAGTGCGAACACAGTTCAGTTCACCTCCAGAATGAGTGACTCAAACAATTCGTTTTTTGTTAGTGAATAAAAAATATACAGCATGAGCAATTCAGTGCGATTCCCGAATGAATCAGTACGCCCCAATTCGCATTCTATCCGTCCTAAATAGTATTCAAAATTAGAATTAGTGCATCCCAAATTGTAGTATGTTGAAATGAGTATTCATTTCATGAATATTCATTCATTATATTCCAACAGATAGTCTACTTTTTCCGGTTAGAATCCGAAGTGCAGATCCGTGCACGCTCTAACGGCTAATATTGCCCACAACCCATTGCGTGTTGGACGAGGATTTGATTAGAACTACAAACATAAATAAAAATGTTAAAAAACTACAAACATGACGGATGTGAGAGACCAATGGTTAAGCAGAGTGGTTTAGATAAAGGGGCTTGAGTGATTAATAATCAGTGTCTAACCTGACGAAAAGATATTTATTCAATGTTAACCACATTATTTTTCATCTACAACAGCATTGTGAACTTTTATAATGATGCCTTTGGTCATTAACTTTTAAATGCATCATTAGGCAAACATGAGGAGAGTTCTCCGCATGAAAGACCCATGACTGGCAGATCAACGTGCGACTACATTTCTTTCTAAACGGTAGAAAATTAAATTAAATTTAATGTGGAGGATTTTAACTGTGACAAGATGATTATAACGAAGTAGCATGTCCCAAAGCTTATACTTTTAGGGCATAGTATATGCCATACAGAGTGATCATCCCAGTCCGATTCCCGAACCAATGTGTTGGGGTTTTTTTTAGTGAATGAAAAACATATTGTTCATACCTTAATGACAATGTTTAGCTGAAGATACAAATTAAGTATTTTGTCAGTATCTCACTATTTTCCAATGGAATTACATTTCTTTCCCCCAAAATATTTATTTCTTATTACTCTACTAAAAAAACTGTAAAGTAACCGGCCTTGTTAAAGGCAATCAAAACACAAAAAGACACCCTGAGCCATATCTAGAGACAACAATTTCATAAAGACTTATCACATCTAGTGATCTAGTGATGGGCGATTTCAAAACACTGCTTCATGAAGCTTCGAAGCTTTACGAATCTTTTGTTTTGAATCAGTGGTTTGGAGCGTGTATCAAACTGCCAAAGTCACGTGATTTCAGTAAACGAGGCTTCGTTACATCACAAATTTTTCGAAATTTCAATGGTTCACCACTGTGGGGGGCGTGACTTTGGCAGTTTGATACATGCTCCGAACCACTGATTCAAAATAAAAGATTTTTAAAGCTTCAAAGCTTCAAAGCTTCATGAAGCAGTGTTTTTAAATCGCCCATCACTAGATATTGTTGAATACAGTTGTTATTTATTTATTTTTTTTGGTGCACAAAAAGTATTCTCGTCGCTTCATAACATTAAGGTTGAACCACTGTAGTCACATGAACTGTTTTAAATACGTATTTAGTAGCTTTTTGGGCATCTGAAAGTGTTAATTGTCTTGCTGGCAATGGAGGCCTCACTGAGCCATCGGGTTTCATCAAAAAAATCTTAATTTGTGTTCTGAAGATGAATGAAGGTCTTACGGGTGTGGAACGACATGAGGGTGAGTAATTAATGACAGAATTTTCATTTTTGGGTGAACTAACCCTTTAATAATTGAAAGGATTTTATTGCTAATATAATTATTGTTATGGTTATCTTTGTAGTTATTGTTCTTGGTGCAAACACGCCTTTAGTAGTGGGCTTTTTTGACTTTGAACCACTTAGCAACCACCCAGAACACCCTTGTAACCACCTGGAATACCTTAGCAATGCCCTGGCAACCCTGGCTAGCACTGTGGCATCAACACTGCACTGAAAGAAACCACTCATATTTACTTGTGTTTTTACACCAATTTTATTAGCAGTAAAATGCAGTCACCTATCAAGAAAAGTTCTGATTTTATGGAATCGGAAAAAAGACATGATCAAAATGCATCAATTAAATCTCTAGAACTGGCTGCAAGATGGGTTTGCGCTTAACTGGTTTAGGAAAAGAAATCATGCCTTTTTTCACATTTAATCCTTTTTGCTATTCCAATTGGTGTTACTAGTGTCAAAATGACACCTTTAATGAGAAAGTGACAACTGGAAATATTAGTACTTTGTTCGTGCATTTACGAGCTGTTAAAATTTGATTTGAGCAGCAGAACAACAGGAAAGCTAATTTGGTCACTCGCAGTTACGAGCTTCCTACTGACAATACGCGCAAACAACATTTAAAAGATGAGACATATCTGGACTTTAATGAGGAGCTCACAGCGGAGTGTCAGAGCTGGTCATAATTACTGCACACTGCAGAGAATGGAGGGAAAAAAAGCCTCTTGAAACATGACCGCATTCATCCAGTTTTGTCAGCTGAATACATTTAAAAGGCACAAATGTCCCCTTAGCTGCAGGTGAAACCTATTAAAAACTTGGCTGGAAAACGTTCAAGCCAGCATACATTGTGAAGCACCAGCCTGGCTCCCAGGGGTGGGCATCATAATGGGAAATATAGGCACCTCTTTACCATGAAAAACGACGATTCAACAGAGTGTCACTTAATCAATGGTGGACCCCACAGGGAAGAGGCAGCTACAACCTGCGGACTCCCACGAGCTACTGAGCAATGAAGTGAGAATAAAAGATGGAGGGATGAAGGAGGAGGGTTTGATAGAGGTCGGACAAATGATTAGGCTCCCAAGGTGCTGCTGGAGAGCTCGGTCGGCCCCTCTCGGAGGGAGCTACTTTAACGACATCATCCATCCTCAACACAGTGCGGCAAAAAAAGAGAGAGAACACAAAAAGGAGAACTGTGATGGTGAGATGGACAGAAATAAAAAGCTCTAGTTACAGACAGAGACAGCGCCTGTCTCCAAGGTATCAGACAGACTCAGTCAGAGAGTGAACAGGGTAGACAGCCAACAGGAACACACGGCTTAAAACAGCATTTCGTCCAAGCTGCTCCTCACAGCTACCAGACTGTCAATGACAAAGTCAATGTGAAATGCCATTTGTAGCCTATTTTACTTCCATACTGAGACATGTTTCTCAGTAGAATCTTGATAGAAGGGAAAAAAAATGTAGGGTGCAACCAGTGGCATAGCGCCACTATTATCAAGAGCAGAACAAAGGGTCAAGAAGGTCAAGTTCACCTTTAAGAGCATCTTGACGTATCCCAGTGTCAAATCTAGCATTATTTGCTAACATTGCTTGAAATTAACTACTGTATGGGCACAATTTTAGAAAGGATTAGTTCACTTTAGAATTAAAATTTCCTGATAATTTACTCACCCCCATGTCAAGATGATCATGTCTTTCTTTCAGTTGAAAAGAAATTGTTTTTGAGGGAATCATTCCAGGATTTTTCTCCATATAGTGGACTTCAGTGGTTACCAACGGGTTGAAGGTCCAAATTGCAGTTTCAATGCAGCTTCAAAGGGCTCTACACAATCCCAGCCAAGGAATAAGGGTCTTATCTAGCGAAATGATCGGCCATTTTCTAATTTAATTTCAAAAATTTAAATTTATTTACATTTTAACCGCAAATTATCATCTTGCACTGCTCTGCGATGCACCACGCATTACGTAATCACATTGGAAAGGTCACGTGTGACATAGTCAAAAGTACAGATCCAGTGTCTACAAAGGAATCGTGCAAAGTCAAACGCCCTTTACAAAAAGGGTAAAACAACGATGTCGGCCGATTTTGAAGTTGGAGGAGAAAATGAGAGTTTTTCGCCCTACTGCAGTACTTCCCCCTACATTATGCGTGACCTTTCCAACGTAATGCGTGACACAACACAGAGCTGGTGATAGATGAGCATTTGTGGTTAAATTGTTTTCCTCAAAAACCTTCATTGGTTTTTGACTGATGAAACATCTTGGATGAAATGGGGGTGCGTAAATTATCAGGAAATTTGAATTCTAAAGTGAACTAATCCTTTAATGGCTTTGCATGTTTAATCTGAACGTGTTACCTCTTTCAAAGTTCTTGCAACCCAATTTCACAGGAAACTACAACTATTTCACAAGGTGGAGATTTCGTATAAATGTGTACAAAAACGTTTTAGAAAAAGGTAAGCATGAAAGTACACCTATAAACATAACCACCACTGGGGCATAAACAGAACGTACAAATAACATCGTATGAATTCATATTAATTAGCTACCAACTCGCCAAAATGTAAAAGAGACACAAACTGCCAAGAGATTGTGTTGGTTGTTGCTTTATTTCAGTGCTCTTTAGTAGATAAACGTCAGTTAAACTGTCTGCTTTCTGAAATGACAAAGGCAGAATCTAACCACCTTATCTCTTCAATTTCCACTTGCACATTACACAATCCTCCATCTATCTGCCTGACAAGTGCTTCCCTGTTTATCTCGCCTCTCCATGATTAATCTGTTTTCACTCGACTGCTCTATTCAGGACCGATCAATGAAATCAATCAAACCGATGCAAGTGGAGCTGATCTGATCAAAACTGGATTTGTATAATGGATAGTAAATCTAAAGCAAGAAACAACTTTATACATTACAAAATGAGCTTTAAGAACTTCACATTGCAATTGAGCAAACTATTAGAAGCACAAAACAATAATTTAGCACAGCAAAAATTAAAAAAGAAAAAACAAAACGGCACCAAACAATACAATACAATACATTTCTTTAGTTATCTTGATAGCTGGATGGTAACAGAAACTTTTTTTTCAAGAGTGGGCTGTAACTAACATTTCCTGTTGATATACCCCCACCCCCACTTCTTTTGCTATCGTCAAACGACCACCTCCTACTCCTACTTCCAAGGAAATGACAACGTGCAACATGCTAATCTCACACTCATCAGAGGGCAGGACTAACATGTGAGGGATCGAGCTTCACCGCAAACAGGATGCATGTAACAGTAGCATCACAGACTGTAGAAACTCACTGCAAAAGATCAGTTTATACAGATTAAACCCCCCAAAATCTCTCTGAAGTGCCACAGGAATGGAGATATTTTCTTGAACGGGTATTTCTTTGAAGAAGACACTGTATATTTGTCGAGCAAGCTTTTATATAGCATGAATATGCTTTACATATCTTTATATGCTTTATACACACACACACATTTTTATATATATATATATATATATATACACGGCACACAGCATAATAGAAAAAACTGCATATACAAAAAAATCTAACTTTTTTTATTGCTATATTTTGCAACAAAGTGAACTCCATAAAACAAATAAAACGCGAGCAAAAAATGTCAAAATGCAAAAAATGTTTAATATAACTACCCAGAATTACATAAATGTACAGTGGAAAAAAGTCTTATTTTCAACAGCAGCGGCACTGTGACACAAGCAGTTACGACAATGCCACAAACAAAACCATGATTTTTCACAATATAAATCCATGAAAAAGCAGAAGCCCTTTGACAGACTTAAGGATACATCCGTTACTCTTAGTGTGAAGGAATGGTAATATCCAAGCAATAATGTTTCCACTACGGTCCTTCTTTTGCCACTGTAAGAAGCAGGTCTCCATCATCGTCACTGTCCAGTTCATCAGTGCTTATGATACGCAGGGGATTCCTCTGAAGGCATGGATCAAGTAGCTCTCTACTGGTTGCTGCTTTCGTGGCATCTCTTTCCGTCTCAGCAGCACACCGATGGTAATAGTCTCCCTCTCTCTCTCCCTCTCCCTCGGTGTTACTGCCGCTAATAGAGCGTCTTCCCTGAGGCACATCCTCCTCAATCGTCAGCCCCTCCTCCAGCCTCTCTCCCAGCTCTTCAATCATCCGTCTGGACTCACGCGGCTCTCCGCTGCCACACTGGAGCTCAACGCAGAGGGGGGAAGCTACAGTTATGGCTTCTTCCTTCAGAACCTCACAGATGACCTGAGGTTTAAGAGGTACTGTTTGGTTATTTTCTGTCCTTTCTTCAGGTTGCTCTTCCTCACTCTCTTCCTCCTCCTCAGAGTCACTGCCACTGCTGGAGTCCTCTTCGTCTTCTTCCTCTTCATCTTCTTTCTCCTTCAGTGCAAGTTCAGCAGCTTGTTCAAGTATCTCCAGCTCCAGTTCTAGATGGTTTTTCTGCAGTTTGGCATTACGTAGGGGTTCGGCTAGTGCAAGCACATGCTTGGATCTGGTGAAGAAAAAAGAAACAACATTTAAATGACTAGTAACACTTTATTTTACAGTGTCCTTGTTATATATGTTACATGTAGTTACTATAGCAATAACAGTAAATTATGTAGAACTACCTGCAATTAACCTTAAACCAAACCCTATTACTAACCCTAACTCTATAGTAAGTACATATAGTTCATTAATATTACTCTGTACTTAAATGTATAATTAGACACCTTAAAATAAAGTGTAACCAACTGACCCTATATGAAAAGAAAATATATTTGTGGCTGGACTCATCTAATAAATGATTGTTATTTCACCAAGTGGCTCATGGTAAATATGTGACATAGAATATTGAAATATTCATATGTACTCATCCTCATATGATTTTTTTTCCCCTCTCTCCATGGACCACTAAAGGAGATTCACACTCATTAAAAATGTGCAAAAATTGTACCTTTAGGGGTACAACAGCTTGTCACTGGGGCAATACCGTTAAAGGAACAACTTTGTACCCCTTAAAGGTTCATAGTAGTAATATTCACCTTTTTTAGGGGTAGATAAGGTTTTTAAGGGACAACTTTTTACCTTTTAAGGGACAACTTTATTTTTTACTATCTCAGTGTCAAGCCGTTGCAACAGTGCAGGTGCCATTTTCTGTATAATGAAATTAAATGGGGACAGCTCCAAAATTAAAAAAAAGTGCCATAAAAATATAATAAATTGGTTCATGTGACTCGTGTGCTATATTTCAAGTCTTCTGAAGTCATAACTATTGTTTGAGGAACAGACTGAAAATTAAGTAATTTTCTGCAGAAAATCTTGCCCTCCACCTTAACTCTTAATGTCATTTGAAACATTTATATTCAAATAATTAATGTTCATCACACAAATCTATTGTATAGCTTAAAAAGAGTAGGATATATAGTGTATAAGTTGCATAGGCCACTTTCATGGTGCTTTTGGCCATTTTTAGAGCTTAACATTCACTCAACCTGCACATAAAAAGAGCAGCATGAACATTCTGTTAAAGATACACTACCATTCTCATATGTTCACCAAGGCTGCATTTATTGGATAAAAAACTGTAATATTGTGAAATATTAATGCAATTTAAAATAATATAATTTAAATTCAATTATATTTTATTATATAATTTATTCCTGTGATGGCAAAGTTGAATTTTCAGCATCATTACTCCAGTCTTCAGTGTCACATGATCCTTCAGAAATCATTCTAATATGCTGATGTGCTGCTCATGAAACATTTCTTATCACCAATCTTGAAAACAGTTGTGATGCTTAATATTTTTGTGTAAACTGTGATTTTTTTTTTTTTTTCCAGGATTCTTTGATAAATAGAAAGTTTGAAAGAACAGTAGATTTGATAAATTTAATCAATGCATCTTTGCTGAATAAAAGTATTAATTAAAACTAAGACTTTTGAATGGTAGTGTACCTTTGTGTTCCATTAAAGAAAGAAAACCTTATAGGTTTAAAATGACATGAAGGTGAGTAAATGACAGAATTTTAGCTGATCCTTAAATAATTAAATTTACAGGCAACATGTTTTTTTTTTGTGAACCAAAAAATTGGGTTTGGCTGTTAAGCGAAATGTGGCAGAGGATATTTTAGTATTCAGTTCACAATACAGATGTCTCCATGGCTACTGTAGGAAGAACTCTAGGACTTCAGCGCATGCTTATCAGCTAGAAGAGTACTTATTTTAAAACAGACACTTCAAGCACATTTTTTGTAGTGACAAACACTAACTACAGAGACTAAACATGTATGTACTTGGCCAGAAAATAAATTAAAAGACATCTCAACATACAAAGTTTTAACAAGGGGTGTAGAGATAATCTAAAAATTAGGGAATAATCATGGCTCATGAATATTAATTAGGTGATGTAACATTCAGCCAGTAGTCATTGCAGAACTGCTAAAATCTGGTAAGCCATCATAGGATTTTTGTTTGTTCAATTCTCACTGTGGCAAAAGAACAAAAAAATCTCCCTCTCTCTATATGTATATAAAATCTATATATATATATACACACACACACACACATAAATACATATACACACACATACACATACATATTTACACACATATATTCAGATTTTAATACTACGACCGTTTAAATGTTTGTTATTTTGTGAATATGTAATGCACGCAATATTAAATGTCTGGACACCAAAATAAATACATCAATCAGAGTTTTGCTAATACCGCATGCCGCCACAAAGTTCCCCTGGGGAGAGGCAATATGCAAAGCAACCTGACAAAGCTTCCCTGAGAAGAAAAAAAAATATTGCTACAATACACTCAATGCAAAGATCCCAGTACTACAAGAGGCCTTGAGGCATACATTATTCATGTAGCAAATGCGGCCGGGTGCTGCCAAAACTCAAGTGGCTACTATTCAGAGTTGCGAGCCGCTCGAATCCTTCATCACCATGGTGATTAGCGAGCGGAGGGAGGGTCATGCTCCCTGACGGTTTTGAGGTTGTGGTCATTCACAAAAAGGATAAAGCGTACGAGCCTGAGCCGCCCCGTCTCTATTGACGTGCGTCGCTGAACTCTGTGCTTCAATTAACACACTGCTGAGAACCAAGAAGCCTCGTTATCACCACACAGGCCTAATGATGTCCCGGACTGCCAGCGGACAGGGATTCCTAGCAGGAGAGCAGCGCTACAGTCTCAGGAGGATACTGTGTACACAACGCTTTAGTCACAAGTATGCTTGGCGCCTTCAGAAAGTGTTTATCTGAGATAAAGAGGCAGACTGTAATATGTCAAGGAGAAGTCACGGTTAGACAGAGATGCAAAACTGGTTTGACACTTTTCAGTGGCTTTACAAGGTAAATGACGTAATACACAAACAGGCCTTGAAGGGGTTATAAACTCTTTTTTGAGAAAACCACACATGAAATGTCTCTACAATCCCATAGTTATTACTGAAATAGATCACTTGATAGAATAAACAGAAAAATATGAAGTTCTGTGAACAGGGGAGCAGCCGGAAAGCTTAGCTAAACAGAAACTGCTTGTGAATCAACAGAATCATCAGTAAATCTTGTATCATAGATCTACACTACGGTTCAAAAGTTTTGGGAGAACAAGAAAAAAACAAAAAAACAAAAAACTTTTAATTAGCAAGGATGCATTAAATTGATAAAAAAGTGACAACAAAGAATTTTATAATGTTACAAAAATTTCCATTTCAAATAAATATGCTGTTCTTTTGAACTTTCTATTCATCAAAGATTCCTGAAAAATCCCGTTTCACGGTTTCCACAAATATATTAAAGGGGACCTATAATGCCCCTTTTACAAGATGTAAAATAAGTGTCTCTGGTGTCCCCAGAATGTGTCTGTGAAGTTTCAGCTCAAAATACACCACAGATTTCTTTCCAAAAGAGGGTGGAGCTTTAACAGCTAGCGCTTCTGTTGCTCAACAACAACAACAACAAAGCTGGAGAATCTCACGCAGCCAAAATGATGATTGTCAGTAACATCAGCTTACTTTATCGGACACTGATGGAGACTCAGGAAGAAGGTACAACTTTTAGAATGCAACTGGACATTTCTGAACGGTTAGTGGATAAATGTATGTAGTTGTTGTGGAGTTGATTCAACTCATCGTCTAGCATGTGCTGTGTTAATCTTTTGTGCAAATCCAGCATTGAATTGACCCTCGTTTGTGAAGCAGTCTGGCTTAAAATGACAGCATGCAACAACACTCTACTACAACAACTCTTCTCTAAAGCAGCCCAACATGGCCACACCCCCTTTGTTGCGTGTTCTCGGGGGCAGGGTTTATGTACATTTTAGGGTTAGTGATGTCACCAACCTGGAGAGAATCACATTGTAGTCCCTACCAGCCGTTTCTTGTAGTCCCTAAACAGTGATTTTAAAAAAAAGAAAATATCTCCCTTTGCATTAAACTTTGAACGTCGTAACTTTGCAGATGTTGTTTATGCTCTAACAACAACATTACACACTAACTAAAGTTAAAAAAAGTGTAATCATAATCAACCACCCCTTTAAGCAGCACAACAGTTTTCAACACTGATGATGTTACAAGAACAAAAATAAATAGAAAAAAATTATTTTAAATTGCAATATTATTTCACAGCATTCTGCCCACTTAGAAACAGCATATTTTCCAAGACCTTATGAGAAAAGAGGTCTAAAAACGGAATTGAATGACAGAACTTTTTGACCCAACATACCATGTTAATGAAACGGCAAAAGTAATAAAATTTGCTTGAAAATAATAATAAAAAAGACCAGCATACGGGGTCAATGTAAATATGCTTACTAACATAATCAGTTTATAATCTGGACTGTTTTTAGCATCAAAGAATTTTCCATCAAAGACCTGAAATCATCGGACTAACTTCGAATAAATGAAAATGAATAAAAGAAAAGTAGAAGACTAGTGTGAAATTAACATTATTAGTTGTTCCTTGCAACTGATTTTCAGTACCTTTTTTAACCTTTACGAGGGAATTTTTCCAAAACCATTTAAGTGAAATAAATTCTCAAATTATAATTATGGCTGTAAAAATCAAATCAACATCAAATATCTATAAATAATATTCTAGACCAAAACAATGCTTTGCTGTAATACATTTAAAATAATCGTCCAGTCACAGTTTCAGTTAATGTGGTCACTTCAGTTACAGGTCACTATAGTGTCAGCTGAGGCCCGTAACTATATTATTATGTATCAGATAACAGATAAAAAAATTAATAAAAAAAAAAAAAAAAAAAAAGCCTTTTTCGGGGCATTTTTGGCCCAACCCCTGGTTAATTTCTGACCCTGGACAAAGATAATTCTCTGAAAAGCACAAAGCACCATGTGCTCTCAGAACAAGAAAGAAGGTCCATAAAACTATTAAGCACTTCCTGGAGTAATGTGGTTGGTGGAAGTCCCGTAGCAGTGGTGGTGGCGCTTCAAACATTTGCCATATTCGTTTTCTCCCCGTGGGAAGTCATTATTGAGTTAGGATTGTAGAGGCTTGCTTGTTTTCTCTGTCTCTATCTCTCCTTCTCCTCCTTCACTTCTGCGGTGAGAGAATGCACGCTTGCGGTGGAAACAAAGGCCTCTTTTGGGGCGAAGGATAATGTTGTACACAATTCAGTCATTACGATGGCACTGTTGTGGTTCGCCTTAATTAACCGAAATGGGGTGGCTTTCAAGGTTGGGAGAAGGGGGAAATAAAAACAAGCCTGCCGCAACAAAGACACACTAGAGGCAGCTTGAGAAAATAGTGGAGACCTTTATGTCTAGAGAGAGATGGGGTGAACCTGCGGTGAATTACTCGTCTACTTTAAACAAAGCTCTCAGACTGCGTCTACATTAAGCTCTTAAGATATACAAATAAAAGACACATAAGGATAAAATGTACCTCTGCCGTTTCAATGAGATTAGTCTTAAAGAACATTTAGAAACCATTTGAAACAGCATTTTCACAGATTATCACAGACTCATGAAGTCATTGAAACTAAGCAAATGTTTTATTATAAGGCTGAACTGAGAGTTGTACAAATTTCAGTCAAGTCCTTACCACATTTGCGTTAATTCATTTGGCTGTTTTATTTATCAAAAGTGACTGCATGAATGGTGCATTCTAGGTTTTGCAAATTGGTGGCATTGCTTGATTCAGCCTTTTGCATATTACAAGAGAGGATTCTGGGCACTGGAAGCACCGTCACCGCTCAGACTGACAGTACAAGCCAAAGTGTTCAAATGCCGCTAAACCACACACTGAGAGTGAATATGATCCACTTATCTGTGTGAGCTCTAAGACCAGGATCACTTTCCTCACACCAGTGGGACACTTCAATCCTCCCTCTCTCTCTTTCTCCCTCTCTCCGTATCACAGAAGTGTGCTCAAACAAGACTATGAGACTATGTCCTACAGAAAAAGGATAGTGTAAATGTACAGAAAGGACACGCAATGTAAGACTCTTGTCTAAATGTTTTAGTAAAATCTGTAAGTTAGCAATCGTAAATTAAATCTGTATTTTATTTACAAAAGATTTATACGAAAAGAAATGAACAATACTTAGTATTAATGAAAAGTAATAATAATAATAATAAAAAAAAAGTTTATATCGGTGATCTAAAAAATATTCCAAGTTGAGATCATGACCAGCAGAACACTTGTTATATTAATCAGTTTCTACATAGTAATATGTACATCAAGGGTGCATTTTTCTGGGGAGAGATGGAGGGGATTTCCCCCCTCTCGTCTAAATATCCCTGCCTCCGCCGAATCATTTTTATCAGCGGTGGGGATAAAATGTATCTTTCCCTCAACAGCGATCAAAGCTACTTCACCAATAGACCATATAAAATATCTATAAATAAAGATAAATAAAAACGCTGCAACATGCACATTTAAAAAAAAAGAGAAAAAAAAAAAGAAATGGACTTTCACTGTCGCCGCTTTTGCTCATGTGATGAGAGATGACACTGCACATTTAAATTAGTGCTTGACAAATTTTATTCTCATAACAGGAAGGAAGCGGAAGGAACTTGAAATACGTTTTTTTGTCATACAGATAAGAGTAAGACATAATTAGAAATAATAATAATAAAAAAAGAAAGTTTCAAAAACTATACTACTACTACTACTACTACTACTAGTACTAATAATAATAATAATAATAATAACAATAATAATTATAAACAAATAATAATATGCACTCCTGGGCATGGGTAAAAAAATGGCTAAACACTAAGCTTTTAATTGTCTTAACCACAAATTATTGGTCAGAAAATTAGCTAAATTTAAGCAAATGCACTACTTAAAAATCCATTGCAGTCTCAGAAGAACATCAAAAGTTTTTGGCAGAATATGCAAAGTTTGATTTGTGAATTGTGTGGAGTGATAAATCACAATGAAACACGAGTTGCACGGTGATGCTCCAGTGTGGTGTCTTCGAAAATCTGCTGAGAAATATAAATGCATCTCTAGCACAGTGAAGCAGTGAAGAGGTGTCATTGTGTGGGGAGCCTTTTTAGCTGCTGGCATTGGTGAGCTACTTCACTGTGAAAAGACATTTAATGCTTTGGAATACAGGAGAATATTGCAGAATGGCTTGCTTCCCCCCAATTAAAAAGTTGTTATCTAAAGAGGAATGATTAAATGTTTTTTTTTTTTTTTTTCAACAAGACAATGCTCCTGTCCAAACTGCAAAGACAACCAAGAAGTCCATCAGGCTCATGTTTTGGCCTGCCAGAGTCCAGATTTGAACACTATAGTGAATATTTGGTCTCACATTGAACTCAAATGAACTGGGAGACATTTTTCAACTACTCATGATGAACTGTTTGAAGCTATTAACATTGAGTGAAACAAGCTTTCTGGGAAGGCTATTAATTTATCTACAGTATTTGTGTAATTCTTGCTAATTTCATGACCAGTGATTTTTGATTAAAATGGTTAAGACCATTAAAAGACCAATAAATATTTTGCTATTTTTATTGTACATATACAGTTTTATTTAATAATTTTTAACTTTATTTGAGCTTAAATTGTCAAACATTTCTGCATCTTCCCAAGTATAACTTCCATTATTATTATTATTATTATGCATATTTTGTTTTTTTGTTGAAGTCTAATCATTACTCAATTGTGATGATATAACTATTTATAAAAAATGTTGCAAAGAATTTTGCATTTTGGTTATCGAATCTTTACACATAATAATAATTTGCATCATTATTGGTTATAAAAACAACAAACACAGGTCTTTACTTAGTAAACCCCTCTTATTTAAACAATTTTTGTAGCAGAATACAACAATCATAAGTGACCAATTCACCTGCAGGTATTTCTATGCCAAGTGCCAAAATCTTCAAAACACACTATTATTTCCACTATTAATTCCTTTTTTCAATCACATTTTCCCCAAACAACACCAAAGCTGATCAGTACGATCAGAAGTAAACCTCTTGAATTGGACAGAAAGCTAGTGAAATGTCAGAGAACAAAACCAAAAAGGTCAAGATCAAACTCAAAGCCATCCAAACTGAAGTGACAGCAATCCTTAATAACCTAAACAGTGCTATTAACCCGCACACACACCAAACTCAGATATTTTAAGCCTGATTTCCCTCAGTGCTAGAGGGGGATTTTACAATTCACTTAGCTACTGAAGCAAGAAGTGAAAACACGGTTTCCCACACCTCTTTACTCTGTCGTGATTTAACGCTAACTGACAACAGTAACGTCCACTCTGGGGCAACTGACCACAAAGCTTTACGAAACCCCTGACCCATGTGGCCCCTGGAGGCCTCTTTACACTCAAGCCAGGGGCTCGAGTCCCTGGAGAAAAACACTTGGCTGAGCGTCAATACTCTGACAATGTATCGTTTCTCAATGTCAGAGAAAGCAACTTTCTCATCCTGTCAAAAGATAAACCCTTAAGCTCACCTTTAACAGGTTGCTATGGTTGCCGTTCGGAATCCGACTGGCCCAATTAAGGAGTTTGAACACAAAGGGAAAATGGAAAGCAAGGCTGTCAGATAACAGCTCCATTGCACTTAGTGAAACACAGTAAGTTCCACCTTATCTTCTATGTTTTCTAAACTGGCTGAAGAGTCGACTCACTGGAGTGATTCTGAATGCTGGATGGGAGGGGGAAGAAAAGATAAGAAAATGCCAGTGCTCTCAGTAGTTTGGCACCAAACCTCAGAGTATGGCATCAGCAGCACACATTGAAGCCACAATGAAATGTGTAGCAGAACCTCATCTGCACTGGCCGTAATTGATTGGAGAGCTGCTATAAGGTGACTTTTGAAACAGAGGACAACTGTATATTCTGGGCCCTGTTTACACCTGGTATTAAGATGCATTTTTGTGGATTGGATCACAAGCAGACGGCGCTAAATACAGGTGTAAATGGGGTCTAAAATGTTTTGAGCTTGTCCACTTTCGACCACTTCCATGAGGTAGTTAAAAATGCATTCGACCGGATTGCTTTCGTAGTGTAAACGCTCATGTGGTCTAATGTGTTCGAAAGAGTGCAAAAGACTGCCTACTCTCTGCCTAAACACCTAATGCGTAAAACATTATGGGAAGCGCGGAATTTAAATTGTCGGCTGGAAATTCAAATTTGTTTGAAAACGAAAAACATACCAAGCACAATGTTCTCTCACCATTCCTGATTTCTAACACGCAGTCACCGCGTTTGCTGTAGTCTTGCAGAAACATACTCTCAGTGTTTTTGCATAGTCTCTGGACGGGTTCATATGTAAACTGCGCAAGCTTATTTTGTCCATTACCCTCCCCTCGAAGAAACGGCAGTGGTTGAAAGTGGAAAAAAAAGACTGATTAAAACACCAGGTGTAAACGGGTATGTGTCTTCCTCGTCCACTTGTGATCCGATCGACCAAAACTTTAATACCAGGTGTAAACAGGGCCTTGTGTGGAAGTTTTGCAAGCTTAGCTAATGTCTGTAGGCAAAATCCTGCATGAGTTTTCTTCTCGTACAAACGAGTTGTAGTTTTGTAGCCTCTCTTGAGCACAGAGACCATACAAGATATTTGTTAATGCTGAATACATACAAGATATTTGTAACTTCTGAATACTTTTATGGTGCATTTTTGTCCTTTGTGAAGCATGACAGTCTGTTAAATGGAAAAAAAAAAGCATGTGAAGAAACTTTTTTTGTGTGTTCACGTAAAAACATAACAGCATGCAGGTTTTAAACAGCCTGAGAATGAGTAACTCATTAGGGAACATCTGCAATAGCAGATGGATATGGGACAATTGTCTGACACTATTCCAACCATACATAAAAGGACTGAGTGATGGTGGCTAATCGTCAGGCACATTGCCATCAGAATGTCAAATAATGATTCATGGAGTCGTGTCAGTCAAAAAGCCAGAAAAAGGAGTGCCCAACTCAATCCACTTTGTTTCGTTGTTGATTGGAGGGCCAGTACAGAGATTTAAATCACACTTGAAGTCTTTAAGACGTCATAAATTTGATCATGACATTCTGGAAGATTCAAGAGTGAGAAAGCTGGTCAGATTGCAGAGAGACACTATAAATCATCCCACAGGAGCAGTGTTTATTAATCCCAGCATTCATCACAAGCAGCTGATCGTGTCTGACTGCCGATAAGAGATTTGAGGAGGAACTGCTGCCACAGATGAGACTGGATAACATCTATAATCCATAGATCTCACAAAGGCTACTTTCACACAGTCAGGGGCGAATTTACTAAACAGTTGCACCACATTTCATGCCAAAAACCTGCAAGAACAGGATGCAGAATTACAATTCAAAATTGAATGCAAGTAGAATGAGGTAAAAATAAAATAAAACTTACATGCTTATATTTCAAGCTTAAATTTATATGCTTGTAATTTTTAACTAGAAAAGCCAAGTTTGTCAAAAATTCTTAAAGTTTTAAGGTTAGGCAGATAGAACAATAGAGATATAGACAGACAGAACGATGGAAGGATGGACGAAAGGATGGACAGGTGGATTTCAATGTTATAATTTCTATAAATCTATCCATTGTTCTGTCTGTCGATGGATGGATTTCAAATTCAGAAGTTTCGCTCTTTCATTCTATCTTTCCGTATGTCTGTGGATGTATGGATTTCAAATTCAGAATTTCCATCCATCCATTCATCCATCCATTGTTCTTTCAAATTCAAATTCAGAATTTCCATAGTGTAAATCTCTCCATCCTTTCGTCCGTCCATCCATCATTCTATCTATCTGTATCTCTGTGGATGAATGGATGGATTTAAAATTCAGAATTTCCATCCATCCATCCATCCTTTATTCTATCTATCCGTATGTCTATCTGTATGGATTTAAATTTCAGAATTTCCATCCATACATCGATAGAAATTCTGAATTTGAAATCCATATGGATAGATAGAATGAAAGATGGATGGAAATTCTGAATTTGAAATCCATACAGATAGATAGAATGAAAGATGGATGGAAATTCTGAATGTTCCATCCATCCATCCATCCATCCATCCATCCATCCATCCATCCATCCATCCATCCATCCATCCATCCATCCATCCATCCATCCATCCATCCATCCATCCATCCATCCATCCATCCATCCATCCATCCATCCATCCATCTTTTGTTTTATCTGTGGATGGAATGGAAATTCTGAATTCTGAACTATTTTGCACTCTAAAACAAGACTGACAACCGCATTTAGCCGCTATGTGAAGGCAGACAAAGATAACTTGCTTAGATAACTGGACTGGGGCGTCCTTCTGGGAGGAGTTTTTTGGAAAAGAGAATTGTTTAAATAATCTGACAGAGGATATGTCAGATGTTGAAAATGCTGTCACAACAAACCCGCTATGATAACAGGGAGTTGTCTACACAAACCAGAGCAGTGGGGATTTGATCAAATGCTCCGGCACATAAAAGTAGGAGCAAGTCTCCTGCAGTCACTTCCTATGACAAGAGGGGCTTTTTCTGAACTCAAAGGAAAAGTTTGCAGCACTGTTTCAAGCCGTCTAAAGATACTCTAAAAGGAAGCAAACTGGAAATCAATTTTCAGTGTGATTTTGAGAGATGTCAAACGCCTCAAGGCAAGTATGACTAAGACACATCATCGGCACTAGAGTGCCGTCACAGATCCTGCAAGTTGCACCTTTCAACAGCTCTCTGGTCTGTTTTTCTTCTGTTCTGTTCAATAAAGTACCAAAGAAGTAGAGAAACAGAGAAACAAAAGTACTCAATCGCAGGTCATCTGATGCCTCAGATGATGCATTTAGTGGTGAGAACACAGTGCCCAGTCACCCTAAGGACACTTTTCCCCCCTCCTTTTTAATATTTTATGTTCATTTTACTTTAAATATAAGAGGAGGGAATAAAGACATGATAGTGCTTTGTCTAATTTGCCCTTTTGCCCAACAAAAATGACTGAGTTTTCCAGCTTGACAATGGAACTGTGCAGTTCTCTGTGGACCATGGACAAAGAGTCTCTGTACCCACCTCTGCTCTCTCCGTCTCTTTCCCTCATTTTCTCCCTTTGTCTCATTGAGAAAACAGGCACATTTAAACTCTGCTATTTTACACATCCATTATTAATTAGCTGTCAATGCCGTATTCTTGCCAGAAAATCTACACTTTGGCAAAACACAGGACTGAAAGATTTCGGCGTAATCCCCGCAGGACGTTTATCGTGTCTGGGCACCGGGCCTACAATTTCAGATGCACATTTTTCATTTGGACTCTTTATAGACAAGCGTACGACTTTAGCTGAACACCAGCCGGGAAGCAGAGTATATCTCATTACTGAATTATGCTATAGTTCGCATTTTAAACGTGGAAGTAATTACAAAAAATGGCAAGCAGAAATCATGATTGCGATACCATTCATCATGAATCAAGTTCAGGCACTGTGGTTCTGTTTAACTAGCAGAGACTGAACTAAAATAAAGAAATACGAAATGGATCGTTTGGACTCATTGTGCCTAAGAAAGTCAATCTGACCAAACCTGACAAAAACATGTATGGAGCTTGTCTCACCCCTAAAAAGAAACAAATTAGAAATATTTTTTCTAAAAAAAAGAATATAGCCTGTTTTGACCATTCTGACATTATTTTTTATGACAATTTCCCTGCAATTCTTATTACCATAATGCAAAAAAAAAAAAAATCTAATAGAATAAAATAATTCATATGAAATATATTTAAATAACTTTAATAATTCTTATGTACAACATTTATACATTTTACATTTTTTCATGGTAGCATTAGTACTTTATTATTTATTCAAAGAAAATGGGGTGAAAATGTGCTTAACCATCATGAAATGTCAAAATGCAAGAATCTCTCTTTATGCAAAACATAATTTCTTACTTTCATCTTTTGATTTTGGTGTGAAATGTGACCTGGATGTGATTTTGTGAGATTCACCTAACAAGACCTCTTACACCTGGTAAAATCACTATAACTCCATCTCTTGTGGCTTACTGCTTTAATGAACCTGTGGTTTAGCTCTCAGCAGGGATTCATCAATCCGGTATAATTAGCAGACAATCGGATTTTGGACCTAGTTAATTTCAGGTTGGCTGATTAAGGCTGATATTGTGCTGGACTGAACATACTTGACCCTCTGGATCCAGATGCAGTAGTCTGTGATGTAGAGGTCATTGAGGATATAGGCCGGATCGTTCTCCCGGAAGATCTTATGGATGGCCAGCAGACATTTCAGGATGCAGGCCTTCCCTGTGACAAAAAAAAAAAAAACATGCACTGAATCAGTCTAAACACAGAAGGATATGTTTATTAGTGAGGTTTATACTTAAACCAGAGGGGTAAAAAAAATTAAAGGGATAGTTCACTCGAAAAAAAACAAAAAAAACAACAACTTTTGTTCATCTTTGGAACACAAATTAAGATATTTTTAATAAAATCTGAGAACTTTGTCCCTCCATTGACAGCTACGCAACTGACACTTTGATGCTTCAAAAAGTTCATAAAGAGATCGTAAAACTAATCCATATGAATTTAGCCATTTAGTCCAAATTTTCTGAAGAGACACGATCGCTTTGAATTTAGGCTTTTATTCAACTGAATCTATATTTTCTGTAAATAGTTTGCTGTTATTTTAAAACAGTAAATTTATCTTATTTTAAGTATACTTGGATTTTTTTTAAACCAGAAAACGAGATAGAAATAGAGAGACATTTTTTTAGCAGTGAAGACAGCTTAGTTAGAGATTAACTGTGCAACTTTTGTTGGAGCAAAAGGGGAAATCTGAGCTGAGCAGATGCTTTTTGAGATGATTGTATTTTCCATTTTGGCAGATGCTTCTACAATACAAAAAAAACACACAAACACCTTAAGGGCACCGTGCCACAGCGATGATATTTGTTGTCATAACACCCGTCTCCCAAATAAAGTGCAAAAATATCCCCTCAGTGCAATGCAACGGGCTCAGTTGTGAAGTGAAAGCAGGACCGCAAGGATTCTCGAGCCGCCCACAGAATAGCCTGGCAGACGGTGGAGACATTCCAGCCGCCTCAGAAAACAAACACTGCACTCGCACCGAGGAAAGCCTTACACAAACATTTGGTTCCCATTTAAGCTGGAGCTCTTACCCAGAGAAGCCGCCGTGGCTTCCAGCTTCAGGACATGCGAGAAAAACTCCAGGAACTTGAACCTTACTCTGTCTTTCTCCATTCTTTCTCCCTCTCTCTCTCTTTCTCTGACTTTCATCCATCTATAATTGAAGGGTTTTCTACTTTTCTTCACTGCTCCCTGGGAGAGTGAAGGAAAAGAAAGCTTTGGATTCTTCCGAAGACCAGCTGTGGGACTGTGCGGTGCAGTGTGTGCTGGCTTTAGATTGCATGTTGAGTCAGTTAATCATGTGCTGCAATCAGGCGTCTCAGGGGAAGAAGTTGAGGGGAGGAGAAGAAAGAAGAGGGAGAAGAGGAATAGGGTGACAAGGTGAGATTCCGGCCCTGGAAGTACAGATGGTAAAGGTCCACAGGGTGCCAACATTTAAAAGGAAAATCTCACAAAGCCTGTCACAAAACATGCCTATGTCATATTTCATCCAAACATTCAAAACTAAGTAAATTAAAAAAAGCAGCATTAAGAAAATGAAACCCATTATCAGTCCTTCACTAGCTACTATCCCAAACTGTGACATCTGGTAAAACTTCTACTATAATATAATGACATGTTTGTGATTTATATGTTGCTTGCAAAACATAAAATGTCATCACTATACACAGCTTTTGAGTGGAGAAAGATGTCAGTGTTTAATTGTCATGAGAATACTGTAAAAATGCATAAAATAAAAGGTCCATCAAACAGGCTTCATATTTTTTATTCGATTTTGCCATGAAATACGACCTGGATATGTTGTTGACAAGCTTGGTGAGATTCAGCCTTAAACCACCAATTTAGTAATCATACAAAAGGGTGACTAACTGCTGTCTGTGTGGAAAAACCTTACACGAGTGAACAAAGCAGCTATCCTCGAGAAAAGCAGCAAAAATCATATTAAAGAACACTGACATCAAATTATGCCACATCAAATGGCCTACATCTATCATCGTGAATCTGGCAATGTACTTTTTAAGATTGATCACGTTGGCTTAAAGATGACAATTTCTGCAGAGCAAAACAATGAATCTCAATAAGCTACGACGGAACTTAGCAAAAAAAAGTCAGGCTCTGAATGATGTAAAAGGGCTTTTTAAATGCCATGAAAATGAACCTGCTTCCGAATCAAGAAATAAAACATCTTCCAAAAAATAAAACAACTGTATACTACCATTTGAAAGTTAAATTGATCAAATTGATTGATTAAACTGATCAAAAGTGACAGTAAGGTAATGTATGTCACAAACTATTTCTATTTCAAATAAATGCTGTTCTTTTGAAGTTTATATTAAAAAAAAGTATCATGGTTTCCACAAAAATATTAAGTAGCACAACCGTTTTCAACATTGATAAGAAATGTTTCTTGAGAAGCAAATCAGCATATTAGAATGATAGACTAGAGTAATGGCTGCTGAAAATTCAGCTTTGCCATCACAGCAATAAATAACATTTTAAAATATAAAACAGTTAAGCCTAGTATATATAAGGGGTATTTAACACAGTGCTATGGAGGTAACAATGACAAAAATTTAGGAAACAGCACTAACTAACAAACCGAAACAAGCTGAAACTGAATCCAAGCTATGCAGTTAAATCAAGCCCCTGAACGTTTAGATTATATATGAGCGTTTATATTTGCCCACAGTGCATCTTTTAGACCGTTATCCATAGGCTTCCTCCTCAATCTCCTTGAGGGCCGCTGACTTTAGCAGGATCTCTCGGAGAACAACCAGACAAGCTGCCAGAGGGCTGTTCAAATATTTACCCCTGGATAGCATTTCCATCACGGCTTTCCTCGTGCAGGATCATTAATGGGTTTGTTTTCCTACTACCTACAACTGTTTGCTTTCACTGCTGGTTAAACGAAGTGCCTCAAATTAGAGTACACACACATCAGATACACACCTCCATTCATGTTCCGCCGACAAATTAATTACCCAGAAGTCATAGTGTGACAGGGCAGCCTGCTTTCCGAGGGGAGTCACACCGCTGTTACCGTTCATTAAAGGGGAGCCTTATTGCTCGAGGGGCTTTGATGGTTGTAAATCTACAAATGGTAAACTGGAGTGAAATGTCACAGACTCTGCATGAAAATATATGCCAGTGAGTGGATTACAACCCAGTGGTGTGTTTAGAAATCTGCACCTTGAGGAGTAAGAGGACCAGTGTAAACTTTAGAGAACAGATGGATATGATATCATCAAGTCAAATTAAAAACCTCTAAGGACAGAAGACTAAACTGAAATACAATTACAACCTGATTAAAGAATGTTCAACACTGATTTGCTGATGTCCTGCAATTAAATCACTGTCACTGTACTGTTGGTTGCTAGCAGGTGTTCTACATACTTGATCCAGCAGATCACAACGATGCACTCCCATTGGTTACTGCGGCTCATTTACATAAAGTAGAACTCAGCTTATGATTAAAGGTAGGGTAGGCGATGTTTTTCATAAACACTTTTTGTTATACTGGTTGAAACTTTCTTCACATCCTGATAGTAATCAATAATAGAAGTGGTCTAAAAAAAAAATAAAATAAAAAATAAACTGTACATAAATCTTCTGTGGAAGTCTCAGGACCAAGCGTGCTGCAAGTCCTGAAAGGCGAAGTCAAAGCGTATCGATCGCCCCTAGGTGGTTGGTCCAAGATAGGTCATAAACCCTGCCCTCTCCATGTAACTGAATGGGACGTGAGACAAACTAAACAATTAAATTACACTTACTGTCATTTTGTGTAGTTTTTAATCACGCTGATGAAAGTTCAAGTGTTTTTTTTTTAGTTAGTTATTTAATGCTATAAAAACAGGGGTGTGACGTCATGACTGACAGCTTTGATTGACTTTTCTGAGTAAAGTAGTAAATGAGGTACCAACAGACTTTTTTCGGGATTTTCGGGAGGAGAATTGAGCTTTAACTTTAATTTCATAATTTCAACATTTAATTTCAACATTTCCATAACTGTTTATTTCACACCATCATAATGAGTTGTTCTGCAGTAAACTGTACTAAACGATTCTGTGTGAGTGTGGGTGGGGCCTTGATGACGCACGGCTCCACTTCATGCTCACTATTGTGCAGAATCAGGTCCCATGTTCACTACTGTGCAGATGTCAGCGCCATATTGGGAAACTGGTGGTTTCACTTTTCTATAATGGAAGAGAGTGGAGGTGTGTCGTCCATATTTTTTTTACAGTCTGTGCTCAGGACTAAAAAAAAAAAAAAAATCATTGCATTTGGTCCGAATAAAATTATAGGATGTCCTACCTGCCGGTCAACATATGTATTTCCATACATCTGCGCACCCTGCTGGTACAAGTCAGTGCTCTTTAAGTTGTATTATTGTAATGTTATGTGCTTTGAAACAAGAGGTAATTTAACACAGTCTCTTATGATGCTTTTCAGACTCTGCTCTGGCTGTGTGCGTTCATGTGTTTTGGAGTAGGCGTGGCTTTGGAGAGAGCGTTCTAAAGGGAGGGTGGGGTCTTATGATTTCAAAGCTAGCTTGCTATTGCTAACCTTTCCAAAACTGCCTACCCTACCTTTAATAGTTTCCCTGTATACTGTCGCACTAATTCATCAAATCTCATTGAAAATGAGACTTGGTCAGTCTGAATGTTGTCTGTGTTTAGTTATGATCCTCAGGGATGAATTAAACATTTACTGTATATCCGAATGTATGTACATCTATTAATATTATTATTATTATTATTATTATCAAGGGTCAAACTTTTGAATGTCTATGACTTATATATGATCTTTAAAATACAGCATGAAATGGCATTCCCATGCATTAAATTATGAAATAATGTAGGATGGGACTTGAGTTTATCCATCTTGATTTGACTGGATCATCATGGTTAGTATTAAGGCCCAATAGAGAATATTGTTACACTCAGTTTAACTTCTGTAAGACAACTAATCTGAAATGTGACTTACGAAACGTATATTTCATAATAAAAGTAACATTTTTCAGTCAGAATCTTAATTTCAGTTTGCGGATAGCATTGATTGTTTTTACTAAAGCTTTCGTTAGTTGTTTCAGAGGCAAAGAAAGTTATGTTTTTGATGAAAGATTATGAAACCTTTCTTTAGAATAATGGGTACAATAAAACCAGCAACAATTATTATGAAAGTAAATAGTGTTGTTTTTGTTTTTTTTATCTTTAGAGTGAAACCGAAAGCTAAAGCGACCCTACTTACTTTCTTAATACACATTCCTGGTCTTACTGGGAAAGATTCAATGGTGTAACATTTCCCATTTCCCCCCCATCTCCAAGTACCTTCCTTTTTCAACCACTTGTCATAAGTAGACAAATTTTCAATCAGTTCCTGTTAGACAAATGGCTACATTTTTGTCTACTCACAGAATAACCTTTTATGGGCCTAAAAAGGGTTAGAAAAAAAAAACTTTCTGTATGAAATCTTCCATGAGTACATATTCTCAGTCAGTGCAGGAAGCTGCCAGTACCTGACATGAACCTGCAAACAGTGAAGTGTGATGTTGCTTATCTAATCTTGTTCTGTCTTGTAGTCTCTGCTCTGACTTAACTTCTCAAATCATCCATACCCTGCTAATCCCAAATATTACAAGCCCTTTAATTGCAGTTATTTATGAGCGCTAAAATCAACATGTGTTGGATAATCTCACCACACACGCCCGAAAACTTGTTTACACAGCGCTTCTGTCTCTCCCACAGATGGCTTCTTTGATTTAAAGGTTGCTCCTCTCTCGGAGATATCAAAGGCAACAGTGTCTACTCTGCAGAATCGCTGATTTCTTCAGAAGTGAGGAGACATCCCTCTCGGATTCCCTCATTCTTAACCTCCCTCCCACTTACGCTGACAGAACAGCAAGACTAAGCACACCAAGACATGACCAATCTGTTGACTTTCATGTCATGGAAAATGTCTTTTACCAAAGCACCCCGCTGTTCAGGGAGGGTTGGTGAGCGTTGTGTTAAATTTGGTCCCGAGTGAGCAGCAGTGTCTGCTGTGGGTAAATTTAGGTTGCCTGTCAAGCTCTTGAGGTCATTAATCTCTTAAAGTCAACATGAAATAGCATGTGCAACTTCTGTAGTGTCATGTATTCCGAGATTTACGGAGACCAAAATATGTGGGCTGAGACGAACTGTTTTACAGTAAAAATATCTAAATATTCTTAAAATCAGAAAAAAATACTGACTTGTTTTGACATATCTCAACATATGTCAGTGATAAAACGTCTTTTTTCCTAAACATAAACAACAACAACAAAAACTCGAAATTGCAAACTGGAAAAAATAAGTTTGCTGTTAAAAACTCAAAACTGGAAAAGCAAAATTAACTATAACAGTAGTCTAATACAATCTCAACTAGTTTTTTAGCTACTGGTTACTAAATTTTAAAAGGTGGCAAAGATCAGAAATATATATTAAGAAAGTAAATAGATCCATTTTGATTTCATGTTGATTTTAAGTACTGTTTGTTTGACCAAGTCATATGACTAACAAATAAACATTAATCGGATAAGAAATCTGCCCTCATAGAGATGTGAAGTTGAAAGAGATCCACTTTTATTTTCATTGTGGTGGCAGCAGGGATTCTTGTAATGAGGTGGAAGCACTGCAGGGTTTATAGGGTGAGGAACAGGTCATGCGTTTAGTCTTGACCCTCAACCCCATCCTTTGGGGGCTTGGAAATGGCTAAGAGGTCTGGGTTTAACTTGGAAATAAAGAAATAGGGACAAAACTCACCAAACTGAAAAATGCAAGCAACGTCTTTCACAGCTCTTGTGATCAGGGAGAAATGCCGATAGAGTGGGTAGCACAAAGTCCTCCTGCCGAAAGACACCAGCACGTCTGGTACAGAGTGATACGTCTGTAACACACACACACACACACACACACACACACACAAGCGTGGTCTGTAAATTGCTCCAGATCTGTCTAGGCATATTACATCAATCATTTTTTAACTCCACTGGTAATTACAGCAATTTGCTCTAATTATTCCCAACGACTTCTCGTTTTATTAGCAGGGTAAATAGTAGGTCAACTTTTAAACACCTTGGCAAGCGGCGTGCTTAATTGTAGACAGTGTTTAATCACTTGCCTCAGAGTTCTTCATAGTCAAAGCATCAACAGACAAGTGCTTTGGGGGGAAAAACACATGTTCTTTTTCTCTCTCTCCCTTTTCTCTTTGCGTTTTCCAGCCTCCCACTCTCCCTCCCCTCTGCTATTCTCTCAGCAGCTTGTTAAGAATGCACCCGGAGTCATTCTAGCATGTCATCATAGCTCATGCACTCCCTCAGGCTATTAAACACTGGTGTAAATAAGCCTGCTGAGGGGGGCGGCTCAAGGAGCACTGCCGGCCGGGGGTTTACAGTGGTTAGGCAAAACACAGGGTGGAGAGGAAGAGAAATGAAGGAGATTGAGAGAGAGAAAGAGAGTAGGAGACAATGATAGGGTGTTGAGAAACTACATTAGCATTTCCTGAAGAAAATACCAGTGCTTGAAAGATAGCTGAAGAATAGCATTGAAGTTTTAGGATGCTTTGGTTTCAGGTCTTTGCCTCTGAGGCATTTCATTTACACAGAACAGTGCCTTGAGTTCTATTGGCTGCGCATAAGAATCATCATATAATGTAACACTCTTTGCAGCAGTAGGTGGTTTTAGATGCAAGAGTGAAAAGAACAATTACAAGTTAGTATGCAAATAAAAAAAAAAGTTAAGAGAAAGTTAATCTTAATTTGTTATACAAATATTTAAGGGTTAGTTCACCCAGAAATGAAATTCCTGTCATTAATTACTCAGCCTCATGTTGTTCCAAACCTGTAAGACCTTCGTTCATCTTCAGAACACGAATTACGATATTTTTGATGAAATCCAAGAGTTTTTTTTTATCCCCAATAGAAAGCAACATAATTATCACATTCAAGGTCCAGAAAGGCACTAAAGACATTGTTAATGTGACTACAACCTTAATGTTATAAAGTGGTAAGAATACTTTTTGTGCGCAAAAACAAAACAAAAATAACTTTATTCAACAATTTCATCTCTTTCCTGTCATTCTCCTACACTGTTTGGTTTTGACCACAAAAAGTATTATCGTCGCTTCATACTTCATACTTTTCTGAACCTTGAATGTGGTAATTATGTTGCTTTCTATGGGGGATAAAAAAAAAACTCTTGGATTTCATCAAAAATATCTTAATTTGTGTTCCGAAGACGAACAAAGGTCTTACAGGTTTGGAACAACATGAGGGTGAGTAATTAATGACAGAAATTTCATTTGCATTTGCAGAATTGCATTCAGCTTTTAACCAAAATTAAACTAGTGACAAGAACCAAAGAGCCAGACGAGTCCAGCTTGTGAACAAACAATTCAGCCTGGTTTTCTGAACCAGATCAACAAATTCATTGAAAAGAAAAAAAGACTCAAAATTCACAAATTGGTTTTCATGAACCCTCAAGGAGAACTATGTCAAGATTGTTCAGTGAATAACATGGACAGAACGGTCTATTACTCACACAAACCTTTCATATGATTTCAAAAGGCTTATATAGGTCATGCAGACTACATTGTGAAAAAAAAAAAAAAAAACCTAGCACACATAAGGCTGAAATGATCTACAAATCAAAGTTTGAACGGAATCTGTACTTTAAGCTGTTCAGGCTGAATTAATTGCATGAGTTTAATACTTCAGAGGTCTATGACAAAACCCTAACATGAATGTTTGAGTAATATCAATGTAGAGCTTCCTTGCAAGCACTAAAAAGGAAACAGTGAAAGAGGCAATGAGGGGGCAGAGGGTTTGTGTTGTTTTATGTGTGTGTGTGTGTGTGAGCAGGCAGTTGGAGGATGTCATTACCACCCTTCCATTATCAGTATTGCAGCGGAGTGCTGGCTCTCAGCGCGCAGAGCTGGGAGAGGTGTCGGGTTACTCGTCCTCATTGTCACACTCACTGTAGAAATGTGGAGGTTTAGGGACTGCTGCCGCCCCAGGAGTACACACACGCAGACAAAGCTTGAAGCTCTGCTAACCACATGCAAGCAGTTTAAGGTTAAATTTGTCCTTCGCTTTGGTGTCCACTTTGGAACAGGATGGATTATGCTGATGATGAAAATGTAAATGCCTGTCTGCTACATTTCACTATACACACATGCAAGTTTATGCAAACCAGGGATAAGCAGGAGTAATCGAGCACTTGGAAGAAGCACCCGTAAGACCTTTGTTCATCTTCGGAACACATTTTTGATGAAATCCAAGAGGTTTTTTGAACCACACATAGGCAGCAACGTCATTGCACTTTTCAAGGCCCAGAAAGGTAGTAAAGACATTGTTAAAATAGTCCACGTGACTACAGTGGTGCAATGACGTTGCTGCCTATGTGTGGTTCAGAAACCTCACGGATTTCATCAAAACTATCTTAATTTGTGCTTCGAAGATGAACGAAGGTCTTACGAGTTTGGAACGGCAAAACATTTTTGGGTGAACTAAACCTTTAACATCACGATTATGGTTGTATTCTGGGCGGTACCCAGGATGCACATCAGATGTTTTGTGATCGTATTAGAGGTTGTTCTTGTTGTGTTGCATCTGGGTAAGACAAGTGTTAAGGACATAACTTTAAAAAAGGGCTGAGCTTACAGATGGACAGTAATATAATCTGCATGTATTTTAATAACAGCACTCAGCAGTGGTTTCAAAAGAGAGATCACATTACAGGAATATAAATATCTTATGTAATGTATAACCAGAATGCTACATATCTTATCTTAAGCTTCTGTTCAGGTAAAATTTGCAATGTTAAGTGCAAGTAATGTCATACAAAGTGTGCGATACCGTCATTGGAGCTGCGTCCATAAACACTCCATTTTCTCATACCTCATATAACAAGCCAGTGTTATTTTAGTATTTACTATTATAGTGTTTATGAATATTTGGAATTGGATTTTCATATTTTCAGTTTTCTTTTTAAATTTAGTTTAATTTTTAATAATTATGGTATGTGCTTCTGATGATTTTTTTTAGTGTTTGCTTTTTTATTTCTGTTTAGCTTGAATTTATTTTTATTTCAGTTTAGTAATTTTGGTATTTCAACTTGAAGTTAAGTTTTCCTCCCATTTTTGAGAATTTATTCCATTCCATCATTATATCTATTACTGAAAATCATTTTTAATAGTTTTAGTTTCAGTTCACAATAACACTGTATAGTGAACTGTGACAACTGTGTTGGGAATAGTGAAACGAATGAACAAGTCAGCAGTTTCTTCATGAATGTGTAAAATCTGTCGCTTATGTTCTCTCATACGCTTGAGTTCAGCATGACGGACATGAGCAGAGGCAAAATTTCCATGTTTTTTGACCTTTCCACACTGACAGCTATTCTCACTTGTAGTCTCTTGGCATTGTGCTGATGCTCACAACATTACTATAGCAACTGAAGTAGATACACAGGATATTGACTACATTGTTTGAACAAACAGATCAGATTTAATCACTTGCAGAATGGCAGACCTAAAAGCTCAGATTTGAAAAGAGCCAGAGTCTCCATATATGTGAGCCCTGTAAGTTAAAATCTTGTAAATGGTCACTCGCTCACTCATTCATTTGTTTGCACCTTCAAGGACATGTCATGTTTTGTTACGCTGCTAAATGTATGACATACCTCCAGCCAGCTGAGAGTACCGCTGAGCTTCCTGATGGTCCAGGCTGACTCTACCTGAAAATCACAACAGCATCGGTCAATAGTGTCACCAACTATCCGACTACACGTTATACAAAACTGAACCATACTGATGTCAGACACTATACACGACAGACTATACAAAGCTGGACAAATGTTAGCATAAAGCTGTGGTCAAACAAGACTTTGAGCATGCAAAAGTTCTATGGACACTGCAACAGTCGCTCTTTTTTAAAAACATATTAAACAATTCAACATGTCAACAAAAAATTTGTATTTTATTTCAGCTAAGAGGTCACTCAGATCTTCTATTAGTCTTTATGTGATGTAAATTTGCAGCGCAGAGTTCACCAAACTTGAACTTTGGAACGCAGCGAAATTCACATGAGCTTGCGTTTCCTGTCTCCTGCATTTGCATGCCTATGAATGCAACGAAAAGTGCAGTGTGACCGTCCCTTAACTATGACTCACACTTAACTAATATTAACATTTAATATTGTATACATCATGCTGTTCAGTACATGCTATAACACTGACCATTGCTCTGAATGCACTGACATCAGAAAATTACTGATTTTACTGTATTTTTGATGCAGAGAGTGATCATAAAAGACTTCAAAAACAGAAAAAAAATCTTACCAACCCCACAGTTATGAACGGTAGAGTATACAAAATTGTGCTATTGAGTACATGCTATAATACTGACCATTGTTCTTGTGGTAGATTTTCCCCTACGCACCTGACTTAAACGGTTAGTTCACCCAAAAATGAAAATAATGTTATTTATTACTCACCCTCATGTCGTTCTACACCCGTAAGACCTTCGTTCATCTACGGAACACAAATTAAGATATTTTTGGTGAAATACGATGGCTCAGTGAGGCCTCTACTGTCAGCAATGTCACTGAACCTCTCAAGATCCAGAAAGGTACTAAAGATATTTTTAAAACAGTTCATGTGACTACGGTGGTTCTACCTTAATATTATAAAGCGACGAGTATATATTTTGAGCACCAAAAAAAACTAAATAACGACTTATCGAACGAATAACGATAATATCTAGATAACGAATATCTAGTGATGGGCGATTTCAAAACACTGCTTCGAAGCTTTACGAATATTTTGTTTCGAATCAGTGGTTCGAAGCGCCAAAGTCATCCGAACCACTGATTCGTAAAGCTTCGAAGCAGTGTTTTAAATTCGGCCGTCACTAGATATTGTTGAAAAGTCCTTATTTTGTTTTTTTGGTTTAGTGACATTGCTGGCAATGGAGGCCTCACTGAGCCATCGGATTTCATCAAAAATATCTTAATTTGTGTTCTGAAGATGGATGAAGGTCTTACGGGTATAGAACGATATGAAATTTTCAAATTTTCATTTTTGGGTGAATTAACTCGTTAAATTTACCTGGGACGTCTCCTAGTCGACACCTGAGCGTCTACTGACGACACTCAATCAATTTTATACTCTAGCTCTGCGTCTACAAGTCAACAACTGGCAAGCAACGGGAGAGTTCTCATTCATCTCAGAGAATCTCTCTAGTCAAAAGAATACAGCAGGTTTTATAGGATTTCAGGTACATCACACAGTCAGTATAACATGATGTTACTCATAATCATCAGTCTTAAAATGATTGGTTCAGATTCGAGAAAAACAACATGCTTCCTCTGCCATGCTTACTGGCAGACTAAAATAGATTAGAACAACTGAATCACAGAATCATCAAAAATTACAGGGTTAATAGTTCACTGATTACTCAATAGGTCAAAACATTTTTATAGACTTTGCTAGCCAGCACAGCAGAATTTTCCACTGTTAAAACACACATTCCTAGTGACAATTTCTCTATTTTCAAAGTTAACTTGTTAAAAAGAAATGTTAGTTCATAATTAATTATAATTAGTTTAAAAATTCCATCACACTCTGAATGCACTGACGTCAGAAAACTGTTCAATTAAATTGTAATATTTCACAATATTACTGATTTTACTGTATTTTTGATGCAGTGAGCATCAAAAGACTTAAAAAAAAAAATTCTTAACCACAAACGTATCAAATTTCAGCCATTTATCAGTTATTAGCAATAAAATGACTAATTAGTGGCTTACTGGTATCAGACAGATATTGCGCATCCATATTTTGTAACTTTTCATTAAGTCAACAGGGATGAAAGAAGGAAAAGAGGGGAAAAGAGGGGAAAAGAGGGGAAATGCTGCTGGATTCAAACTCACCTCACTCACAAGCACCACGGCTCAGTGAGAACAAGCGCTAACCACCAAGACACAGCTCCAATGCTAAATTTATGACTTTAGACAAGAGAATGTTTTAAGAAGGTTTGATATGTTCTCTAGCTATTATGATTGAATCAAAGCCCAGATTTCTACTGTACATTTAACATATGTTGAAAGCTTGGGAGTCAATCCAACAGACCACTTTAAAACCGAAGCCCTTGCAACATTCTATTACTTCAGCTTCAGAAGCCATGTTTTAAAACACAACCAGCATTTTTATATTTTCATACTTATTTTTACAATTACTACCATGTGCAGTGGCCTCCAAAGAGATTCTTGGGACTATCTGGAAAACATTATAGGAATGTATCAACTTCCTGGAGTTTTGGTGCACGTGAAAATGCCAGGACCTGGACGCCAAACCCACTTACTAGCTGGCATTCAAGCGTGCACTTACATTGTGCTCTCCCTCTGTAGTGCGCACATCATAGACATACGCAAGAATGATGTCCACCAAACCGAGCCAGACATGGAAGCGTGCTTTCTTATCCAGCAAGTACGAACGGTTTGTGAATTTTCTCATCTGCTCCTTTTCCTCTTCTGTGAAAGTTATTGCTGGAAGTAAAGAGAGAGAAAGAGAAGCATTCAGTGTTGTTTATCAAGTTATCACAGGGAAGTACAGTCAAAGTCAATCTCTGACAAATTCTCCCCGAAAAACAAGTTTAAACGCAGGGCTCCAGCAGGGAATGATGGATGTCTCTGCTCTGCGGAGAGCTTTAAGAAACAAAAGCATGTTCGCCGCAATTATTTTTAAATCAGAGTTGGAGACGAAGCTTTTGAAGCATAGTAAAGTTACTGCACGGGAAGAGCAAAGTTACAGAGCTTGATTGATGCCCTAAACTGACTTGATACTGCACCAGGGAGGAAGGAGTTGAAGGCAGGGCAGTGAGAGAGAGAGAGAGAGAGAGAGAGAGAGAGAGAGAGAGAGAGAGACAGAGAGAGAGAGAGAGAGAGACAGAGAGAGAGAGAGAGAGAGAGAGAGAGAGAGAAAAAGAGAAAAGGGCAAGTCAGCACTTTAGTAGCAGCTGAAAGTGATCCCCCTCCTTGGCTGCAGTGCTGCCCCTGATAGAGCCCCTCGTGTGCATGCTTGCATGTCCATATACACACACACACTTTAAGCTAGAGCTGGCAGAAGTCAAGTTCTGGCTCTGTTGGGATCTGCTGGATTCCAGCGACATGACGACTGAACAGCTCCCCCATTTTCTCTCTCTCTCTCTCTCTGTCTACCTGATTTACCCTCTAACACAGCTGCCTCCGTCTGGCAAGAAACACTGACTCCTGTGAGACCAAACCCAGGAGCTGAGAAGGGAGTTCAGCTCCACCCCAGCTCGTCTTCTCTTTATATTAAACAGTTTCTGTCCCCAACTACTCATTGACAGATTTTATTTTTTTGTTTTGTTGTGTATAAGGAACTCTTAGCACTTTACAAAATATGGTAACAACACATTCAAAACCATTTCTTTTATGTAAAAATGTGCCTTAAAGGAACAGTTTACCTAAAAATAAAAAAAGTCATCATTTACTTACTCTGATTCCAAACCTGTAGGTCACACTGCTCTTTTCTACACATTACAAGTGAAAGGTGACCGGAGGTTGTGAAGAAAAAAGTAAACCGAATTAGACTTGTGCAGTATATTCCAAGTCTTCTGAAACAGTATGTTACATTTGTAAAAGGAACAGACTAAAACCAAATTCGTTATTCACTGATTCAAATCTCAGTTGTGCTGTTTGAATATATGCATATTCAGATTAGGTCACAACACAAATGAAAACCAAGGAAGTTGGTGTGCCATATTTTAATATACAAGGTTGAAAGTTTGGGGTTGGTAAGATTTTTTTTAATGTTTCCGAAAGAAGTTTCTTATGCTCATCAAGGCTGAATTTATTTGATCAGAAATACAATAAAACAGTAATATTTTGAAATATTAGAATTTAAAATAACCGATTTCTATTTTAATATATTTTCAAATGTAATTTATTCCTGTGATAGAAAGGCTGAATTTTCAGCATCAAGTCATCAGTGTCACACGACCCCTCAGAAATCATTCTAATATGCTTAATGTTAGTGTACACGAAAGTGAAAATCTTGCCTTATTTCATAGCTTTCCTATTGACAATACATCTGAGAACCAATTAGGCGTGCAGTTTCTTCACCTCCTCCTCCTCATTTTTATAAGACGTCCAGCGGATTGCATTTCTGGCAATGCAAACGAAGTTCTCGTGTAATGTGAATGTTCCAGATTTGAACATATGTAATAATGAATATTGGCTTGTTCTTTACACAAAGCTATTCAGAAGACTTACACAACACAGTATATAGGAAAATAACACTGTTGCTGGTCACCATCCACTTTAGTTTTATCAAAAAGAGCAGCTTGGACATTCTGCTAGATAACTCCTGACCTCCACAGAGAAAAAATCTGGGGTTTTGAGCAACGAAAATGTATGGAAGCCTGTTTCTGCCTCAGAGCAAAAAATAAATAGGCAACTGTGACTTTATTTATCTTTAAATGAAGATTTAATTTAATTATGAATATTTCTCATAATTGTGACTTTATATTTAATAAACTTTATATCTAGAATATCTAACAAAGTGACTTTCTCTACAGTATTTTAAACTTTCTCATAATTACATAGGACATAAACAGGCTTCCATTTAAGAGTGAGTAAATGTCAAAATTTTCTTTTTTTTAGTGTACTTACACATTTATAATGTACAAATACTGGACATGTCTTTTTGAGGCTATAACAGTCCTCTTTGTAAAATTCTTTATGGTTTATGGTTCAAAAGTAAAATCTACAAAAACAACATCTGACACCACACAGGTGCCCAGACCACTAACACAAACAGTTATTGGAGTGAGATGGGGGGAGCTGAATAATGAAGTGCATACATGCATAAACACATACGGAGGCTGTCACCTCCATTGGGACCTAGAGTGTGAAGATACCCGATACACATGGGAAAGCAAGTACACCACCACATGTATATATACACACACACACACACACACAATAAAGTAAGAAGGTAGACAAGGAAAGAATCAGAAATCTTGAATTAGAATCTCAGGCAGTTAACAAAATACGGTCTCACGTGTGTGATCTCAATCATAATCACCATTATGAGAAAGAGGCAGAGAAAGAGTGAAGCCTATAACTATTCCATAACATTTTTGAGTCTGTCAAGAACATGCCTGAGTTTCCTTCTTCCGACAACCTATCCTGTCCTGGGAGTGATTAAACCTGACCAGAGGGAAAAAAGACAGGATATGTCAGTGGTACTGTTCTAGTTTAACATAAAAACATAGGTTAAATCCCTTAGATATAGGTTTTGTTTTGTTTTAACTTTTGTATTAACCAAGTTAGCCTCGTGTCATCATGCATTATCATTGTATGGATTTTCAACAGCAGATTTGACATTTTCTTCCAGTTTTAGAGCAACATGATGGTAGGTAGATGGAATTTTCAGATATAAAAGCAAATGATACACAGAAGGAGAAATTTGACTGGACTGATCAAATTTTGCCATGTGACTTTGATTTCTGCTGCAGTGTATTCGATTTTTTTGACATACAATAAAAATAAAGATTAAAGATACAAATAATTATTTTGAAAATTCACTTAAAATCCCCTTGGACCTAAAAACTATGTGGGCACATTGAATAAAACGCTTCTGTATTGATTAGTCATGGATCATGTGACTTCAGTGGTGACAGTAGGAATAAAACTCTTCAGTCCACAAATTCTGGTAACCTGTAACAGCCAAATACAATCTGTCAGACCTCTGTCGTTGCATGGAGTATGATTTACAACACATTGTGTGCCATTAAACACAATGTGTTTAATTAATGGCATGTTCTTAACTGTCATGAAAAAAAAAAAAAAAAAAATACAGTTCAATATTACATTCTGGCTTATTTTTGTTTAAGCAAAATATAACTGATTCTGTTTATTTGATTTTTGGGTGAAATACGACCCAGACATGTTCTTGACAGGTTGTGTGAGATTCAACCAATAACCTCCATAACAAAGAAAAAAAGCCTACCTGTTTCTCATATATAAAGATAGCCAAGCGATAATGAAAAACGAACAAGCTCATTCTAATACCCAAGAAGCCTAATTAACTGTAATGGCTTAATGAGCTACATCCAGTCAGGAAAAAACTTAGAAAACTGCGAGGAGAAGATATTTTGCCACCAATTTGCCCACTTCAGTCAAGATGTTCAGGACAGACTGTCCAAGCAATTGGTAGCAATTGATCTCCCCCATGCATCCAGCATACTGATGAGAACACTGAAAAATAAAGGTATATAGAAGCGTCTGAGTGCTAAGTAGCTGTACAACTTTACTTGATTGATTGACAGCAGAGACAGACAGCCGTTTTGGAAAGCATATCTTGAAATATCTGCATCTCCCTGTTTAATCCCTCTTCATCTTCTTCTTCGGTGATAGGACCAGCTGTGTAACCCCCCCCGTCCCCCTGCAACAACATATGCTTGCAGCTCAGAGTAATTTCCTCACTCTGTAAACGGGCACTAAGGAATTAGCACACTGCTCTAGTGATGAACATGCTGGGGTGGGACACAATCAGTTCTCGGCTGTCCATGTCTGTGCCGCTTTATCACACGCACGTCAATAATCCATGCAACTTTAAACGTCCCAGAGTATGTTTTTCAGAATTTGACAGACAGACAAAACAATAGAGAGACAGACAGACAGGCAGACAGGCAGACAGGCAGACAGACAGGCAGACAGACAGACAGATAGATAGATAGATAGATAGATAGATAGATAGATAGATAGACAGACAGACAGACAGATAGATAGATAGATAGAATGACTAATAGAATGACAAATACAGATCAATAGACAGAACAATAGATAAATTATCTAATGAAAGATACATAGATGGATAGATAGATTAAGAAAAAACAGAGAGAAAGAACAAATGGGATAGATGAGTACAAGCTGATTTGTGGGCACAAAAGTGGGCTGAGAGGTGGTTTGTACCTTGCTGACTAAACTATCTCAGTGACTCACACACAGCCTCATCAATATGACTCAGCAGTTATAAAACAACGACAATAACACATATAAATCACACAAAGAGTAAAAGTATGAATGTTAAAACAACGCTCCAAATAGTTTCCAATCTCCTCCTTTATCCTCCTATATGCAATGTGTGAACATGATCGCTAGTTGCTAGTTGTCTAAATTTAGGGTCACGAAATGAATGATCAGTTTCCAGCAAAGGCGCGCCACCTGCTGGTAGAAACTACAAACTGCACTTTTGGAAGTATTCCAGTTTACATTGTAAACTTGGCGACGTCAACACAACACGACCCAATTCTCCATCCAGACACACGGAGAGAGACACACAGGACAAAGCAGTAATTATGCGCAGAATGTGTAAATACATTTAGAGAGTATATTACTTTTAAAAAAAGGTGGTGGCGATATAGTGCATGTGAGGAGATAAATGTCTCACAGGTGTCAGAGTTTGCTGAAGAGTCCGGGCTTAGTTCTCTCCACCACGGTTTAAACTTCAGCAGGTTTCTGATCTCCTCCTCATCCTCATACAGATTTACCCTGCATCAATCAAACAGACTTGTCAATCAATCAAACTGACTCCCAAAACAAAGTGGGTCAGGAAAAAAATTTGATGAGTGGATGTTCTGTTGTGTGCGAGATGTTGAATGAAACAACATTTTAAATATTCATGTCATTGTACTATCTTGTAGTTTTGACAGATTTGATGGCATTCAATACAGGAACGGGGATAGTGGACTTACATATAATGATCGGCACAAAATATTGTGGTCTCTGCATCTAGTCGATTGCGTCTCCTGAGCTCAGAAGCGGTGTTGTCGGGATCCTTCACATCAATCACCTCATTCAGCTCCTCCTGATTGGTGCAAAGCAAAACAATGGGTTGTCCACAAAAACTCCAGGTAATTTATTTTTCAATATGCCTGATGTTTTCTTTATCAAAAGCTTTTTAAAAAAGACTGTATCTACAGTATCATCAGGGACAAAATGTTCATACTTGCAGTCTAGTGAAGACTCCAGACCTAAGGTTTCCAAAGCCATACTTGTGGTATTCTTTCAGCGTCTCTGCTGGGGTTTCGGTGTAAATCTCCTGTTCTATCTGCCAATCAAACTCCTCCTCTTCATCTTCCTCCTCACATCCTCCACCACAGGCCTCTGAGAGAATGCCATCAGAGAGTGTTCAGAGAATTCAGAATGAGAAGAAATTGAAATGAAAAGAAATGTCACAAGAAGACGATCAGCTTCTCATACCCAAGTGAGAATTAAACCTCACCTGTGTCCTCCACCAGTGGTTTTGCTGATCTTGATCCCTTAGGAGCCAGGAGACTGGTGAGCATTTCCAAACCCTCAAAGTGCTGTCCGGCCGTCTCTTTAGGGACATGCAGCGTGAAGAGACCTGATACAAACACACATACTTAAAGTTGTAACAGAAGTAGAGACAGATATTTTTTCTGGATTGTGACATACATTCAAGTGAAACGGATTATATATATTAAAAAAAAAATGTAGGTTCTATCCATCAGTTGTTGATTGGATGGACAACTTCACATTCCGTTTGATGGTAAGAAAAGGGTTCAAGAGGACTAAATGATTAGAGAAGTCTGGTATACGTCACCAGAGAGAAGTCTGTGGTTTCACTGGAAGATCGAGTTATAATATTTTAATTAAAAATTAAATTATATATATATATATATATATATATATATATATATATATAAAATCAATAAAATGCATTTAGAAAATAGGGTGTATTTTCATTTCATGCCAACTTTAAGATATATAGGATATTCAAGCCATTATTACAACTTTAAGTCAATCATTTAAAATAATAATAATGTTAACTTATAAGACTAAACTAAACAGATCTCTCTCTCTGTCCAATCACCAAACCAGTGGATTGAATCAAGTCCCCATCCTATATTTTTCACTTGGATGTATGTCACAACACAGAAGAGATCTGCTATTACCTCCGTTACAATGAAACCTTAAAGCAACTGTTCACCAAAAAATAAAACTTCAGTCCTTTTTTCTGGTATTTTTTTAGTCCATACAACGAAAGTCAAGGGGTCCAAAACAATATTTTTCTAAATATCATATTTTGTGTTCTACATTAGAAAGAAAGTCTTGTGAACACTCTCACTGTCTGCCAGGGGTGGAGCACACAGATAGCCCCGCCACAAATGTATGCCATTGGTTAAGCCACTGTTGCCGTGTAGGGCTGGTCATGATTCTTAAACAAACAGAGCAATGTTTTGAAAGCAGACACTTTTTTTCTGGGAAATCAACCTACAATGTTTTTCTTATAGTTGTTTCTACTTATTAAGTATATATATATATATATATATATATATATATATATATGTATATATATATATATATATATATATATATATATATATCACATACACATACACAGATCATCCTTAAAATGACAATAATTGCCTTGATTATATTCCTTAAAGATTTGTGAATGATTTATAATTCCTTTTGTAAACACAGAAAGCAATTAGATGTGCTTTATGATAGATGACTATTAAATTATTCACTGGCTGTCAATCAAAGACGACGCGCTGAAATGAGGCCAATGAGATGTCAAGCAGAAGATCCCGTGGCCATTAGGTATAATTAAAAGTGCTAACAGGCAGCTCATTAAAAGACGTGTCGGGACTACGGCAGATCGGTCAGACACAATCACAGCGCTGCGTCTGCTGTTTCTTTCTGAATTAAAGATTGATAAGTACCACACGAAAGAGAGACAGTGAGAGTATAATCAAAGTAAAGGTGTATCCCAATAAGGAAAGAAGAGAGATCGTTTTGATGCTGATGGCTCAACTGGCTGATTGAATGTGAGATTTTGTGCCACAATGAAGTCTGCTAGGCAGAAAGAAAGACCACAAGAGGAAGAGAGAGGAAGAGAAGGAGAAAAAGATTACTACATTTGTGTTAATTACGTTACTTAGACATTTTCTCTTATCTGTGCTGGGGGGGGAAAAAATGTTTTTTAAACCAGCCAAAGAAGGTTGCTGGTCTTAGCTGGTCTCCCAGCTAAACTTGGGCCCTTTCAACTAGAACAAGCTACCCGACTAGCTAAATCAGAGAAGAAAAGAAAAAAAAAAACAAGAAAAAAGAAAAACAGCTTGGCCAGGTTAAACCATCAAGATCATCTTAAACCATCTAAGACCAGCTTTAATCAGCTTAGACTGGCAACAGGGACTCTTAAAGGGATAGTTCCCCCAAAAAATGAAAATTCTTTTATCATTTACTCACCCCTGTGTTGTTCCAAACCATTATGATATTCTGTTTTTTCTCTGGAACATAAAAGAAGATATTTTGAGAAATGGCTCAGTTTTTTTTTTTTTTCCATACAATGGAAATCAATGATGACCAAACTGTTTGGTTATTACCATCATTCTTCAAGATATCTTTATTTGTGCTTTTATAAAATAAAGAGTCATACAGGTTTGGAACAACATGAGGGTGAGTAAATGACGGCAGAATTTTCAGTTTTGGGTGAACTGTTCCCAGGAAATTATGAGAGGGAATGTGACAACTCCAAACCCATGTCTTCCACATGAGCACATATCTGGAGTATGTGCGTTAATCACTGGTATTCGATCTTTGACTTTGTGTTTTCTTATGCAAACAGGGATTATATTTCATACATAATATGCCAAACGGTTACAATCTCCAAGTCTGTGCTTGACATCCTTGCAATAAACAACCTATAATTTTAGACCTTGCTGGAACATTAAAGATTAAAACAGTGTTATGTTAAAATGACAATAATTGCTTTGACTGTAGTCCTTCCAGATTTGTGAATGATTTATAATTTCTTGTTACTCTGTGTAAACACAGAAAGCAATTAGACATTCTTTATGATAGACTCCTGCTAAATTATTCACTGGCTGTCGATCAAAGAAGACATGCTGAAACAAGGCCAATGAGATGACAGGAACAGGATCCTGTGGCCGTTATTTAGCAACTGGAAATCTTCATGCTATTTGGAGAGCAGTAAGACAGCTTTAACTGTTGTGAAAATTGTGAAATCAAAGGGGTGTATAAACAAACTAACCTATCAATCAGTTCCTTGGGAAATGTAAGAAAAAGAAAATTCTTGGCAGTCAAGTAGCAATGTGCTGCCATAAATTCTTTAATATTTACCCTTTTAATTCAATTTTTTTTAAAAAGATGTACATTTTAGAATTTATTTCCACAGGACACTACAGAACAGACTCAAATTCTGAAATTATTATTCTTTTATATCCTGTAAGGTTTGTATATTGTATCCTATCCCCCCATTCCAATTCTAAAGATTATTGTTCCAAAGCATTATAATGAATAGTGCATATGTAATGTTGATCAAATGCTCTGTACAAGTTTGAACTTTAATGTCATATACTGTAAAAAACATAATTACTATTACTAAGTATCCCACACTATACTTTTTTAGAAATAATTATGATAATGACAATACTTGCTCTAGAACTGCACAGGAATGCATTGTAACACAGGACTGTATAATACTGACAATTTTATATCTTACTCAGGCAGCACAACTATCTACTAGCCCAGCGGTTCCCAAACTGACATTACCATAAAAGTACTGGGATGAAAGTTTATAGTTCAGATATAAACACTGATGTCTTGGAAGCGATCAAAATAGAGCAAATCACCTTTTAAAAGTAACTTGGCGCTTCAAATAATGATTGTATGGATTACATTGTTACACCACCAGGTGGCGACAAGTGACAAAATGTATTTATCATTGAATTATTCATTTAAGAGTTTCGTTCAAAAACGCTAATTCATCCAGTAATTTATGTATTTAAGTATTTATGAGTGAGTCACTGAATCATTCATTTAAACTTTAAAAAAAAAAAATTCATTCAGATTAATTAAACATTTTAAATAGACATTTTGTCAGAACTGCTAATAAATGTCATGTTATTTTGTTTAGTTGTCTGTTCAGAATCATTTCTGTATGAAACAAAATAAAATACAAAATCGTGCAGCTGTAAGTGGAACCTTTTCTTCTGCTGAAGCTTGTTTAGTCTTTTGTTTCAGGAAACACCTGTATCTGAGACATTAAGTGGCAAACAAAAGCAGCGCAGGTTTTCTGAGACTACAACTATAACGCAGAATCAATGATTGTTACCTTTATCAATATCGAATGAAGCTTTTTCCCGGCCATCTTCTACTATTCTCCCAGGGAGAGTCAACCTTCAGGGTAGATGATTACATCATTATTCATTAGTAACAATACAAAAAAAATAAAAATTATAAATCCATAATTGCATTATAATAAACACACGTATGCATTTATCTGCAATATGCATTTGCCAGCAAAAACCAAATGCATATATGTTCCTGCTAATAACCAAACTTAAAACTAAGTGGCATCTACAAATAAAGTATTCCAGACATTTTCTCAGAACTTGCAATGCAATTTATTTAAGTGTGGATGAGGTGTCCAAATGCTTTTTTGGGTCTCCGTCTTTGTAGGTAAAAACTTTATAAACATCTTATATTAAGTATTTTCCAGTGTTTTAGCATAATAAAATGTCAATAATGGCGTTTGCAGATGAGTCACCTGAGAAAGTATGGCTTGGCATAGAACTTCAAATCTTCTCCCTGGATGTAGATGTCAAACTCAGATGTCCTGGTGTAGGGTACACGAATAATCACAGTAAGGAAATTGGCATCCTGACTCAGTTCAAACGCCGGTGTTATCATGATTACACACAGCAAAGCTCTGCAGCAACAAGACGAAAAAACAGATTAGAAAAATTATTATTCATACAATCTCAAAATACTTGGCAGGAGAGAAAAAGACTACAGGAATGCTAATTAAATTTTATTATAATTTGAAACCAATCCTAATGGGATTAAAAAAAATCCACTATTAATCAAAAATGTTCCAATTTTTTTTTTTTTTTTTTTTTTTTTCAGAATTTTTCTGATTCAATCCATCCATCGTTTTGACATTAAAAGGTCCTGCAAGATAATTTACCTTAAAGCCTAAAAATGTTTCTTTAGTCTTGTAATCTATAGTATCAATGTCATCTTGGCACAATTTTACTGAACTAATAAGAAATTTCAGTTAAAACGTAAGTTTCCATTACTTGGACTGTGTGCAATCACCAAAGGTTGCTTCTAAACAAGAAAATCAACTACCTGGCACTGTAATATAAACTAATGATACTTTAGTCTACTCAACTAGTCCCTGTCTGCAGTCATTATCTGAAGAATAGAAAGAATAGGGCAGCTTACAACTCCACCTTGTGGCTATTTAATTTGAACTCAATGAGACATGAAAAAACACTTTTGACAACTAGTACATTACAAACCTTGGATGGGATTAATTTTTCAAATTAAACTTTATTCTCCTCAACACAACACTGTTATTCACCAGTTAAGACACATTCTGATAATATTGAGGACTAAAATGAAAGAAAACATCGATAAATGTCATCCAAGTAACCAAAGTCGCTATACTGAATTGATTGGTGCACATACGAAACAAAACAAACCCAAAATACTAAATTAAATGATAACTAAAGCCCAATGCAGGTAATCAACTGTCAAAAGTCTGTCTGTGTTGATTGTGCATGCAATGTTTATGCCATCAAAAAGCAGGCAGGACACACTTCATGCATTATTTTAGACTTTAACGTTCACAAATTGTATAGTGCGATATAAATAAGGAAATGGCAAATAGTATAAACATTATAAAACAAAACTGATACCTTCACGCCTCTTTTGTGTACACTTCCATGCGATAAATATCAGTAACACATATGCAGCACATGGCCTGCTTCCTGCTTTCTCTGCTGGCCACGTTTTACCGTAATTCAACATATAAGGAGGACTACAAACTCACTTTGACATTACATTCAATTTCTCATTGGAATACTAGATGCACATGGTCAAGCTGACGGAATACATTACAATTAATGTAATTTCAAATCAAATATTTATTAATAAAATTGAAAAAAAAAAAAAAAAACTGGAATAATTACTTAAACAGATTGCTTTTACTTGAGAAACTAATCAGGTTAGAAGCGTAAACCGATAGCTGTCATCATACAATAATGAACATACAATAATGTAATCTATAAAAATAACATTTTAGCAAAAACGGTTGTTATTATTATTAGCAGTAGTAATAAAAGGTGTTAATATTCTATAATATAATATAATATAATATAATAATATAATATAATATAATATAATATAATATAATATAATATAATATAATATAATATAATATAATATAATATAATATAATATAATACAATAATATAATATAATATAAATATAAAGAAGTTTCATATCGTTTCATACATTGTGACAGAAGTATTACAAGTGTTACGGTAAGGAGTGTAAGGTCCGCCTTCAGAGATTCATATACGTGTGTGATATCGGCGCTAAGCTGAGCAGCATCGTCTTCATCATCATCACAGTACAAATGAAGAAGTATGGCTGCACACTACAAATATGTCCCCATGTTTTGACCAGAGCCATGGTTAAAACATTTCCACGCGGACAAAGCACTTTTTCACCATGAGAATTCACGGAAAGATTGTGGCTATCGCGGTATGCTTTGGAGTTTTTCTACTTTTGTACTTTTTCGGGGGGAACGCTGCGGACGAGCCGCCGCTGAAAGAAGTTGCGAAAGAAAAACATTTTCCATCCTTCAGTTATATCGAGGACTTCGCACTGGCGAAAGAAGCGAAACAAACCCCCAAAGAGCCACAAAAACCACCGAAACTAATCCGCAAAGAGCCGAAGTTGAGCAGCAGAGGAGGAGGGAATGTCATCGCAAAGACTCGGTAGGAAATTCTTCAAGTGCAGCATCATGATTAACAACCAGTTTGGTCCAAAACAGACTGCATAAATAGGCGTTACAAGTTGTCAAGATGTTTTCAATCCTTTTATTTAATATACCGCATGTGATACAAATTAATATAGTATATTATAATGCATGTTTTTTCTTCTACTGAAGTTGTTACATAGGCTTTCTGTAAACATGATCAGAGCATTAGTTTGATTCCCAAGGGCATTTATGAGCTTAGTGTAATTTGCAGTCACTGCAAATCAATGCAAATACATGCTTTAATAACAACCCATAAATCATTGGTCTTTTTCTGGATGACAACACAGCCAATCCAACCAGACATTCTGGTCAAAAGCCTGCTGTGAGATTTTAGCAATAATACCTTGAGCTGAGTGTGCAATTTCTTGTTTCTTAATGTAACAAGAAGGAAAGCATGCATGACACAATTTTTCCTCTGTTCACCTCCAGATTGCTATGCACTAATGTCTTAAATCTTAAAGACCAGTGTGCATTGCGCATGCTACCACACCAAGTCTTTGTGCGTCTCAGCCACGATTATATTAATTGTATTTTCATTATGGCTTTATTAAAAAGGTCACCTTGAATGCAGTTGCCTTGTTCCCAAAGGGTCTCAACGAAGGACAAAATCAATGATTGGTTGAGTGCACACACTCCCTTTGTGACTCGAGGATGGAGCAGTTTATTCATCAAGATGATCCACCCTTTCTGAGACATAATTAAAAGGAGCTGTCACATTTATCCTTTAGGTAAACTGAAGATTGGCTCATTTGTGTCAGTGTTTTGATAGTGTAAAATCAATGAAGTGAAGGTAGGCAAACTATAGATGGATGCCTTTTTGACAGTGTGAAATCAATTCTGCATTGAGGATTAGTTTAATATTCATCGCTTGCCTTCTTTCAACAAGCATATGTTATCGCCCCTCTGACAGCTTCACATAAACGCCACTAATTGCAGTTGTGAGATATCTCAACCCTTTGACCCTCCTGTTGGGTTTCCAGCAGTGATCCGTCTTCATGTCCACACCCCTGTGACTGCTTTCTGCTGATAAACCCACAATGCAAAGGGCTAATGCAGAGTGGGGAAATTAGTTAAACAGATCCACCGTACAAACAGGAGAGATCAGAGGGTGTGATTTGAAAAACGCTTTATGCGTTTAATTCCTGGCTCCCTATTCATCTCCGCAGAGGAAGGGGGAGGGGCAAAGCCATCTCATCCCTTATGACCTGTTGTTTTATTTAGAAGCGATTAACTCTTCCGCACGAGTTTTTCCTTTTTAAGTGCATCCTCCAGACATGCTTCCTGCCTCACTGTTGCAAAACAGACAAATGTGTCCCTGATGATATGCTTCATCACGTTCAGGGGGCCCGAAGGGTGTGTTTTGTCCTGAGGGTTCTAGCTAACACAAACCAAACCTTTTTTTTAATTTATTTATTTTTTATTGTTGTATAATAAAAAGTATAGATCACCAAAATGTGAAAATTCCTTTATGTATTTAACCTCATGTCACTCCAAACCTGTATAAAGATATTTTTAAGAATATAGAGTGCTGCAGGGATGATGTATTTTTTGTTGGCCGAAACCCGGAAATGAGTTGGCATATTAGTACTTTCAGTTCCATCGTCCTGAAGTCAAGGGTTTTTTTTTTATGGGTTTTTTTGGTTAAATGCCTAAAATAAGATCTGTGGTTAACACAAGCTTAAGATATTCTCATGTTTTATTCTGCGACATAAAATACATCAGTAAAACCCCCTTGTGATTATTTTAAGCATTTTTGCTAACAAGTGGCTAAATGGGACTACAGAGGTTGTCGGGGACATTAAACAACATCATACCGACAGGAGAAGTACTCACTAGTCCACTTTCACAGCCTTGTTGTGTTTATAATGGCAATCTTGCAAACTAATCTAAGGGCTGGCCCACACTAAAAGATTTTTAAAATGTAAGGGACCACAAACATGATGATTTAACAGTTCCTATAGTGTGTGGACATTAAATTAAAAATACTTTACCAGTATTTAAATGACCAAGACAGCACAACACACACTAACAGATTCCATTCACAAACAACCAAAGTCCCAACTGTGAACATGGGAAATCTCGCAAAATCTCTTGTGATCAAACGTGACTTTACAGTAAACAAACAAGGCAGACGACAGGCAAGAAGAAATAGCGATAATAGCGTTTTGGACTGCTTTTTACAAAAAATCAGTGGAATAACAGTAAAAGGATTGGGTGAAGTTATGTTTAGCTTCCGTCAGCTCACTTTCTGGGGTGCATTTCCCGAAATCATTGTTAGTCAACTATGGTCGTAAGTCCCATTGAACTTTGGTATTGTTTCATTCCATGTGACAACCTACAGAGTGTGTGCACGTTTGTTCTCAGGGTCATCCCCCCCCACCCACACACACACACACACACACACACACACACACACACACACACCAGAATTTCTGATTGTAAATATTAAACATGTTGGATATTTACAATTCGAGATTGGTGCGGCCCGATGTTCTTCGAAATAGATTCAATCACTCTAAACACATCACACCACAAGAAAATCTGATAAGATAATCTGTAGAACCATCAAGATAATCCGGACTGTACCTAGGATTGTCGGAAGGGGAGAATTGGGCCCAAAATTGGCCTGCTTATCTTGTAGGGTATGGGTGCCTTAACTTGCCTTAACTAGCCTTTTTAGGGAAAATGTTTTTAAAATAAAGATTGAAAGAGCTGTCTTAATATTTGTGACGGTGAAGTCATGCGACTGGTGCTTTGTATTTAGGCTTCAAAATTCATAAAAGTGTTCATTTGTGAAGATTATCATGATAAACAAAACATGTAAGAAAAATAAACTGTCGTTGGTTACAAAGCTTATTTTCTGCCATGACGCAAAAGCCAATGGAAAAATCCTTTTGGGTTTTTGTCGAGGGAACCAGGGTGATGCCAAGTTGTGGTTGGCCTATAAAAAAAAATAATCATCATCATCAAAAAAAAAAAAAAATCATCACTGCAGCACTCTTTTGTTGAACTGTTAAATTTGAAACAACATTGACTCCCATTGACTTTCATTGTATTGAACAAAAAAGGCATTTTTCTAAACATCATCATTTTGCTCCAAAGAACAAAGAAAGTCTTGCAGGTTTGGAATGACATGGTGGTGAGTAAATAATGACAGAATTTTCATTTTTGGGTGAACTGTTCTTTTAGTGTAATGTATTAAATTGACATTCACACTCTTTCCCCAAAAGAACCTGCATTACTGGAAAGCTGGGTGCTCATAACACCTTTATCTGCCAGAATCGCAAAACACCACTGCACCCGTTTTTGCCGCACCTAGGAATAAATGTCTACTAACTGTCAAACGAATAGCACGCTCTGTCATCTATAATACAGCTACGACTAGAGGCAACTGCTGCATGGCAGCTACATTATATAAAGCCATAAACATGTCATGGAGGAAGACTAAGAGCCCTCCATTTGTGTGTGTCTCTCTCTCTAGCCTCTTTTTATTTATTTATTTTTTTTTATCACAGTTTCTACACGGAACGCCGAATATCTCTCTATTGTCACCTGTGCCTCTCGATGAGTTGATTCCTCCTCTGCAGTCTTTATCTTCTAGCCTGAAGCAATAACACTAGCGTTTCACTTCAGGTTTTAAAGTCAAGGTGCAACTGAAAAGCTGGCTCTGCCAGGACAGGCATGCAGACATTCTGAAGAGGGGAAAAAGCGCTAATAATTTGGTCATATAGAGTGTAGTGAATAGCTATAGGAAAAGCACTGTCTGAATTCCATACACGTAGTCTTGGGGGCTTGGCTTGAATCAGCCAGCATATTTGTTCTGTATTTGGACCTCTCTTTGGTGTTTTCCATTGTTTTAGTTTTTAAGTTTAGGATTAGATTAGCGACTGAAATGTGCACGATGCACAAACCACCAAAGCTTTCACAATCCAGTGTGAAGTGCAGCATAATTTTGATTCATCTTAGGCTAACAAATCTATTCATGAACCTAAAAACAAAACATTGGGGAAAAGCCCAGTTCTAAGGGGGCATTAGAGTTTGCTAAGCACCCTCAAATGAAAGCAAGAGCATCCTCAGTTGATAGTACTGACTGTAATAATATCATATTGGTAAAACAGATGTGGTCAACACAACAGTGTGTATTTGTGTTGAGCATCAAAGGTTTCTATTTACAGCACATTTTTGCAGCGTTACGCAATGTAGCCAATCACTGTTGGTTTCTTGAACACAATGGCCAATCAGAGGTGTTTTAAGTTGGTCAGTAGTAGAGCTGGGACAATACATCGATGCATCGCGAATCGAGAAATTATTCTGGATCGATTCTGATATTTTCCGTATGCATCGCAGTTCTCTCTTGAATCGATTCTGAGCTTAGTTTTTAACAGCAGATGGAAATGCGTGCTTTAGAAACAGACGTACTCTGCTTCCTTTCAATTCCTTACACACACCACTTGAACCTTTTATAAAATAATCATTCATAAAGTTTGTAAAGGTTGAAACGAATTACAAAGGTGTTTGCAGTGAGCTGTTTACATTATTCTTGCATCATAAAAATCATTATGAGGTGCAAATACATTCTTAGACTCTTAGACATTTGAGCATGCGGTCAAAAAATAGTGCCATCTGCTGTTAAAAAAATAAGCTCCGAATTGATTTGCGATTGCATTTAGAAAATATCAGAAACGATCCCCGAATCACAACGCACAGTAGTATCCACTCACCGCTCATAACGCTGATAAGTTTTCTGTGTATAATGGAGAAATGTGTAAATAGTAGGGCTGCACGTTTTATCGTACGATACAAAAAATAACATTGACCTTAAACGCGATTCTTAGTGCAATTATGGAATCACAAAGGCTGCTATTATTATTATTATTATTATTATTATTGTTTTCTTTTTATGCGGAGCTTGTCAATGGCTAATGCCAAATGCTAATCCATCTGAAAGCACTGCGAGTTTGAGTCGCTTATAATGTACATTTGAAAAAACACCACACGTCAAACATCTTTCCGGACATGAGAAGCATTTATTAACATCTTGTCCAACAAAAGACAACATTTAATAACATGTTTTTACTCACGTCATAACGACATTTGAGCATCCTTCGGTGAGATGATGTGGCTTCTTACACCGAATAAGGCAGTCGTGTGTTTAGTCATGTTTAATCAATCAAAGCGTTTAAATCTTCTGTTTATTCAGCTACAGCGATATGATGTGCATTATCTTCTGCGGCAGGGCATATTTTGAGTTTCTGTTTGAGAGCGCCCTCTGGCTTTCAGAGCATTTACTACTGATCACAGAGCCGTACAGCTCTGACAAGCCGCGCATTAAATAATCGCAGCCTTTGACAAATTGCGTGCGGTTAAGTCATGCAGCCCTAGTAAATAGTTTGTAAAACTATTCTTGCATAAATTGTTGCACTAAATGGAATGCTTAATTTTAAGAATGATTCACACAAATTATAATCTCATAGAAGCTAAAGGAATACATACACTTCATATTGTTCACAATCAAGTTAGAGAGTAGACACAATAGAAAACCACCCTATTTCATTTTTGGATTACTTTGATTTCATGTTGCCAGTTAGTTTTGTTTTGTCTACAGTCAATTGCATTGCTCAACGAGGAACATTAGTGTCAGCATTCGCTTTCATAGGAGCTCAACTTTTGCTCAATAAGGAGTGCAATATTTAATTCAGCCTTCACAGTCTAAATGTTTCCAGATGTGTCCTCTCAGACTGCAAGAATTTTTATAAGATCAGAGCATGTGAACATTTCATGTTGATTAAAAAAGGCACTGAATTCAGTAGTGTGTTTGTATGCTTGATATGTTGATCAGAAGGTAAATGCCTCTTAATCTTGGACAAATGCTTAAAGAAATGAAAAGGATAACTTGTTTGATATCATTCAATCAGACCATTGATGCAATTCCTGTTGTTTGATTTGCAGTGGTGTAAACAGGGGGAGGTTTTTCCACGGGAAACCGCAGCCTTCAAAGCAGATTCTGCAGTCTATAATCTATAGTAGGCTGAGAAATCAGAAAATTAACTTTTCAGGTGTGAAAATATCTCTGCTTCCCTGTTGTCAAACCCCAAGGTGTTTCCGTGTTTTTCCTTTTCTTAATTTCACATCATATCAAGGTCTGTGGTTGAGTTGAAACGAGAGCAAGAGTGTTTGCACGTCCTTGGCTTAATGGAAGCTCTTTGATGTCTGTCTAAAAGGCTGCATGCTTTTCTTGCGGTATGAATTTGTTTCCTCCACCAAAGCCTTGGATAAATAAAGGACTTTTTTTTTCCCAGAGGTCGTCTCTTGGGTAGAGCTTAGAGGGTTAGAGAGCTTACTTCCCTGGAGTGATGGAGACTCAACATGAATCACAAAAGCAAACACCACACCAATAACAAATGTTGTTAGAGAGTCAAGACAAAGAAATGTGTATTCAAGTGAAACACCGGATCACTTAAGTCATGACGAGCAAGAGTGCTACTCATCTGCACTTTTAATGTCTCCTATTGTCTTCGAAGTAGGGCTGGGCGATATGGCAAAAAATATGATCACTGTATTTTTTTCCGTATTGATTAATATTTATCCCACCTTGGTTGGAACTGACCAACAACATATTTTGCAGACCGTCTGGGCCGGTACGCTGTAAGTTTACCATCATGTTTGCGTGCCTCGCTGAGGGGACCAAACTGTAGGTGACGTAAGACGGTACCCAGATTTCACTTCTACTGTTAATGAAATTTTGGTAAGCTACATGGTTTTCACTATAAAATGGATAGCCTAATTGTTATATAATTCAGATTAGCTACAAGTTATTTTTATGGTATGCCAAAAAGTGTTTATTTTTAAATGTGTTCGTTGGTACATTTTACCAGTATTTACCATACTTTCAATACAAAAATATGCAATATTAAAATTATTTTCAAACAAAAGCATTTTCTTTCTAAAAATTTTCTTTGGTCTTCAAAAAGCCTTTTTCCAAAAGGTACATCTTAAAAAAGAGAGGGTTGTCTTATAATCAGGGTCGTCTTATTCGGAACAATACGGTAATGGGTTTACCATAGTGGATCTGACCTTCAACTCGAGTTTGTAACCACAAAAACGCATTCTTATTCTTTTTTTGTAATACGTTTGCCTTTGTGTGCTCTCTGATCAAGTTGGTTGCAAATCTGACTCTGACTCAGCATTGTTTACCCTTGAATCATTTAAATGAGGTTTTCAGTGTGCCAGAGGAACCGTGTACAGAATAAGGAGTATTTCACGACCGTGGTGTCTCATGGTTTGACCCAGCTGATTTGTACCAGATGTTTTTGTTGTTGATGTCACTGTTTGAATGAGTTTGGATAGATTTAAGCTGTTTTTCTTTACCTCTAGGCAGAAGAGTGAGGTGGGGCACCCCGTGTCAAAGGTCACACGAGCAGAGGATGTCATGCACCTGGCAGTAGTGGCTTGTGGGAACCGTCTAGATGAAACGCTCAACATGGTGAAGTCAGCACTGCTCTTCAGCATAAAGAAGATTAAATTTCACATTTTTGCAGAGGAGGACTTGGCTGAACAATTTGAAAAAGGGGTGAGAGCATGTCCCTTGATTCTTTCATCTTTGCTGTGATTATCTTAGGTTTTTTACGTTGATACTAATGTCTAGCTGACTGGTGACCTAATTTTTTTTTTTTTTTTTTTTTTCATCCAACTTTAATTTCCAATGGAGTATCTTTACTTATCTAAGGCATATCTTTATTCTTTATAAAAAGCATTGCTATGGATAACTGGCTTTCAGACAAAGTTTCATCTCATAACTATGCAGCTCTAAAACAATTTGGCACACATTTTGGGCATAATTTTGTGGACTATTGCTTCACTTTTCCTTGCAACTAAAATCTCTAAATGTAATATGCTAATATAACTAATTTGCTCTGACAACAATTCAGTTTGATTATGTTTTTTATTAAATGATGCAGTGCATCCTGAAATTTTATGTTTGGCCAGTTCAGTTTATTATTTTATGAACCTTTTGCAAACCTCCAATAACAAACTCTTGCTCATGTGATATTAATTATAGTAATTCAAATCTTTTTATATGTCTTTTTATATCCTTAGTAACTAGTTTTACTCTAAGATTTCTCATTGTATTTAAACAGACCTTTGATAGAACACTGACTGTCAATTTTATTGTACTAGTGGCTTTGTGGTAACCCTCAGACAATGCCAGGCTAACCCTGACAACCAATCTGGTGAGGAGGGTAATGTGAGAAACCTCATGAATCTATTGATCTGTTTACTCTGCTTTTAACACATTATTTGGTTTCTGGTAGAGTGGTCTTTCTCCACAGTCCTAATCATTTACAGTGTTTCTCACCACAGAGGGACTGTTATTGAAAATAGCACTACATTGTTTTTTACACTTAGACAGCTGATGCTTTTTGAGAGGTGCCCTCTGGCCTTGAACTGATCTTGATCTAGTCCTGCGCCGTATTGCTGAAGATAAAGAAACTGAAGGCTTTGAAGAGCGATAGAGAAGGAATGCAATGTCATGTTTGTTATTCAAAAGATTTCCTCTATTTTTCTGCAGCCTTTTCAGCAGTAGTTATTTGGCTATCAGCAGGATATTATAAACCAGTGGTTCTTAACTGATTTGTTATGATTCAAAAATGGGTTGAAGGCCTTTTCTGATGGGATCACGGACAGCTGGGAAAAACAAAGCTAAATGAAAATAATAAAAATTGTTTGTTTGTTTTTTTTGTTTTTTTTTTGACATTTATAAGAAAAGAAAAAATTGCTTTCATATCTTTTGTCATTGACATGCATCTAAGTAAATGTACACAGTTGAATTTACAATAAAACATTGTCAAGTTTAAGGTCACTTGGTATTATGGCTAATAATAAGTAAGCCTCTGCGGAGTGCATTCAAATCGTTTAATGCACAGCTAGCCGTGGATTATCCTGCTTATACCATGGTCATTTGCTGGCATTGACAAGATAAAGCTATCATTGATGTTTGCAGCGCAATATTTGACCGGAAGGGTAAAAATTACAATTATTTTAATCAGTTACACCCAGACTAATACACTGTAATACACTAATGTCATCAGGGTTTTTCCTGGCTCAAAAATGGTCTTCGGTGGTGACAGACATGGTCATCCACACAAACAGTAAAAAGTGCCCATGTGATCTGCGAGCCCAATACTGACAATAAAGTACCCGTCACTCTCACTGTAATTCTTTCTTGCCCACTTTGCAAAAAAAAAATCTTTGATTCATAGCTTTGTAAGAGAAGATGCTTCTTTGCTAGACCTGAAAATTATTTTGGTATGTATAATAATAATAATAATAATAACAATAATAATAATAATAATTAATAATCAGTATTAAAAAGTTACATTAACTAATAATAAAATGTTCTACCGTATACAATTGAATGCACCTAGCTAACAACAACTTGCTTTGTTCTGGTTTCACCTCACTCCAGTCTAAACTAATTTTATAGGTAGGCCTAATTTACTACACGTTGTCATTTAAATAACCTGAAAATACTGTAGATTATTAAGGCTAATTTTACTAACCACTCTTGCTAAATGGGGTAAGCACACTTATGTTCTCATTTCAGAGTTGTTCGAGTAAATGATTCGTTATAGACCGTGTGGGCAGATCAGTTGTTTTCATGATTCATTAAAATAAATCTGTTCAAATGAGTCATTAGGTCATTCGAACATTAGCGGACGTTGCGTGCGAATCGCGACTGTTATTAGGACATCGCAAAAGATTTGTCAACACAGAAAACACTTCATCACTGGATAGGATTTTCTTTTTGTTTACTGAAAGTGTGAGATGAGGTGATGTTCTTTTGAGCACTATTCACACCCAGCGGTTATTCAGGAAAAACATTATCCGAATGCGCCACGTGAAACATGGATTCGTTCTTCTGAACTTTTAGCATCGTGTCAGTTGATTTAGATTATGTGCGAGGTAGAGAAAGAGCAAAGACAGTGCTTACTTTGAAGACAGAGAGAGTTTGTGCGCACGAGGGAGCTCTCTGCTCGTTCTATCCGTCAGCACAGCAGTCATCTGCATCACTAATAAACAACTCTCAATAACTGATCAAATAAGGCTTTGGCAGAACAAAAATTTGTTTTGGCGGCCGCCAAAATATGTTCAATGTAGGAAAAACCCTGGTCATGATTTTATACAAATCGCAATGCTGAACTCACAATGCGATACTATCGTGATATTTTAAGCCAAAATAAAGAAGAGGGTTTATTATTATTATTATTATTATTATTATTACTTTATTAATATTAAAATAATATTATTTCATTATTATCAGGAGCCATAAATATTCCCCCATTGCATTATTATACATTATAAAGGTAGGTTCTACATCAGAATGCCGAGTCATTATTGGCCGGCTCCTGCGTCAGCATCATGTGAACAGCGTTGGCCAATACGGAGTCGGCGTTCTGACGCAGAACCTGGAAGCGCTAAACATAAACAGCTTAGGAGAATGACAGGAAGGAGATGGAATTGTTGAATAAAGTTATTTTTGTTTTGTTTTTGCACACAAAAAGTATTCTCATCGCTTCATAACATTAAGGTTGAACCACTGTAGTCACATGGACTATTTTAACAATGTCTTATAATACCTTTCTGGACCTCAAACGGTGCAAGGATGTTGCTGCCTATGTGTTGTTCAGATATCTCTCAGAATTCTTAAAAAATATCTTAATTTGTGTTCTTACGGTTTTGGAATGACATGAGAGTGAGTGGTTAATGACAAATTTCTTTTTTGGGTGAACTAACCCTTGAAGACATTTAAAACGTGCCATGCCCTAACAAGGTATAACAGTATGGGTAGATCTCTTCAGGTCTTCTTACAAAGGATACAAAATGATGCTCTTTTGAAGGATTGGTATAGGTTTCTTCTCACACTTCTCTTCGCTGACACCTGTAGGCAATAGATGTGCGGTTTACCGAAGGCTGACAGTCATGACATTGACTGATTCTTTCAATTTCTTCTCACAGTTCAGTGTGTGGCCTCAGATGGTGTCTTCCAGGTTTCACTACAGCATATATCCAATCACCTTCTCTGTGGGGAATGCAGACGAATGGAAGAAACTCTTCAAGCCATGTGCCGCCCAGAGGCTGTTTCTTCCTGTAGGTTCCTACTGCTTAATGTTTTTTTGTTGTTGTTGTTTTTTTTTCTTCATTTGTTTGTTTTCCATCTCACCACAATGACCGTAACCAAGTATTTCTTCTTATATCAGGTTATCCTGAAGGACGTGGACTCGCTGTTGTACGTGGACACAGATGTTCTGTTTCTCCGCCCTATGGATGACATCTGGAAGTTTCTGAAAGCTTTCAACAGCACTCAGCTAGCTGCCATGGCCCCAGAGCACGAGATCCCCAAGATCGGCTGGTATAGCCGTTTCGCAAGGCACCCCTTTTATGGAGTCACAGGGGTCAATTCAGGGGTCATGCTAATGAACCTCACACGGATTCGTAGCACTCTGTTTAGGGTAAGGAACAATACAATTGACTTGACTTGAATTTTGATGGTTGCTTTGTAGCTCTGGTTATGGTGAAATTTCAGTGGTCCAAAATCCTTGTCCACATAGCTGTATTTTAAACGTTAAATACTAGAAATTAATATATATATATATGTGTGTGTGTGTATATATCGGTACCATACCAGTCTTCATCTTATATTAGAGATTTTTTTTATTTTATTTTATCAGTATGTTGTATTTAAAAAAATGTTGTATTTAAAGGTTTAGTTCGCCCAAAAATGAAAATTCTGTCATTACTCACCCTCATGTCTTATGGTTTTGGAACGACTTTCGTTCATCTTCAGAACAAATGAAGATCTTTTTTGAAGATCTTGACAGCTTTCTGGTTGAACTTTTAACTGGTTTAACTGATTTTGCTTTACTGTATTTTTTGTGCTTGGTTATTACTAGATATTGCCAGTGTTTTCCTTATGTAGTTTATTCCTTTTGGTAGTGGGCTGAGGCTTTGGTGTTCACATATCTTCTGAGGTTTCTTTGCACATTTAAACCCTTTTAACCTCAGGCTGTTTTTAGTAGGCAGTGATGGAAGTCTACTGATTGCCATCCATTGAGAGAGAGCGAGAGAGTGGCTGACAGCAGTCTGGATTAGCATATTTCTGTAACTCAGCTAGAACTGTAATTTCCAACCCAAGCACATTTTCAAGGCTGTCTGGGGGACAAAAAGAAAATTTCTTCTTCTGAAAAAAACCTCAATTTCCATATCAACAGCTGTCTGAAAAGTGGCTGCCAGACTCACTGTTGAGGAAAATAACCTGCCACTATTGATTTTACAGAACAGCATGATCGCCAGCGGTCTGTCATGGGAAAATCTGCTACACCCTCTCTATCAGAAATACAAGAACCACATCACATGGGGAGACCAAGACCTTCTCAACATCATCTTCCACTACAATCCAGGTACATGTGTGTTTGCTCAAAGATATGCTTGATTATGATGAGTATGATTAGACAACACTAGCAAAAAAGAACTATAGAATAAAGTGTTTTTTGGACATGTACCATGGTGTTTTTAAAGTATCATTGAGTATGTTGTAAATACAATGGTATCGAAATACCTTAGTTTTATCATGTTGTTTGGACACGCATTATATTAATACCATAGTGCCATTGTATCAAAATAAAAATATATTAAAATAACACATTTTTTGACATGTACTACACTAATAGTGTGTTTTGAAGACCCATTGTTAATTACATGTTTGAAGTACATTGGAGTATCTTGTAAAAGCCATGGTATATATCAAAATACTTTAGCTTTACCATGTTTTATACATAATACTGTGACATTTTTTCAAAAGCTGGTACATACTATGGTAAATATCAAAATACACCAGTAATATCTGTTTTTTTTAAACATGTAACATGGTGTATATATGAAAATATCATTAGCAAATGTGATACCATTACTGTACCATTAGACTTCCCTTACTTTCAGTGCATCATTTAAACTTGCATATAAACCTGTCTACTTTCTTTATTTTTGTTGATTTGCACTCGAGTGTAACAGCACTATATTTAATTGTGTTTTTGCTGAAGGCTTGAATCCCAGTTGAAAAGCTGTTATTTTACATGTGAAGCCTTGCAGCTCTGTATCACTTACATGTCAACTAAACTTTCCAACTCTAATTGAAGCTCTGAAAATAAAAGAAAAAGACCTGATATGATACAGGAAAGTTTTCTCTATAAAACTCTTTCCTCGCCCTCCTGAAAGTTGTCGTTTTATCTTAGTTTTATAGAGATAAGACCCTTTTGTGTAGATTAACAATTCTCTTGACTGGAACTGGTATGACAGAGACTGACAGGTGCAGTTATTAAAGTCTATAAATTGGTGAGACATGTGGCAAGGGTAGTGTACTGTAATGGAACAGATCCAAAAGACTAGAAGAAAAATAGAAGAAAAATTATTCTCAGCACAAGTGCTGCATAGCTATGTTATTTGCAGTTTGGATAAAACGTTGAATGTTTTTCTTTGTGTCTACAGAGTGTCTGTACATATTTCCATGCCAGTGGAACTACAGGCCAGATCACTGCATGTATGGAAGCAATTGCAAAGCTGCGGAAGAGGAGGGAGTGTCTATTCTTCATGGTAACCGTGGAGTGTACCATGACGACAAGCAGCCCGCATTCAGAGTGGTGTATGATGCCATACATGAGGTGAGCTGGCACTATCTTTTCAGGAGATAGTCATATGATAGAATTAACAGAATAGCTGTCAGATTGATGATAATTATATATGTTATGTACTAAGGCTGTCAAAATTAATCCTTTAATCCTTTGGCTGTGCTACAGTTACAGTTTATGATCACGCCATCTTTCATTCAAGTGCTTTTAAACCATTCAAGTGTGATAAGATGCAAAAAAAGAACTCAAATCTGTACTGGCACGCTGTCTGTGAAGCGGCTCTCTGTAAACAAACCCAAAATGCAGAGATCTCTTTCGTGCTTTAACAGACAAAAAAACAACAACATAGAATTATGTCAAAATTCCCTCTTTGTCGAGTATAAGTATAGTCTTAAATGAGTTAGAAACTGGTAAATTAATGTAAAGAGTTGTGAGAAAATAGGATGTCAGATATGCGTCATGTCTTAAACTGACAGCAGCCTAATAAACCTAAAGCTGTCTGTCATTAATGTTAATAAAAGAACAAAATACAAAGAGAAAATCACTCACTGCTCTTGACTGAATCATTTTTGTAGCTTTAATAAGGATTAATCTATATTCAATTAATAATTTATGCAGTGAATACTGTGCAGTGTTTGATTATTCAATTTCTGTATATTTACCTGTTAGACCTACCTGAAAACCTTAAAGTACTGTTTACAAGGTTACATGGGTCAAAAACAATGAAAACACTAACTTTTTTGTGCATTTTAGCAGGGCAGATAAAAATCTGAACCGGCCTGACTGGGCCAGTAAAAAAAAAAAAAAACCTTAGCGTTTAGCCCTTATATGTTAAAGGCACAGCTAAATGTGATGTTTATTACAATGTGTTTATGTGAAGATTGTTTTCAGTTCACTTAAATTGAAAGTTGTAATTTTTTTTTATAGATTAATACTTTATAAATTAACTTTTTTTTATACTTTTTATTTATTATTATTGTTATTATTTTGGAGATTCAATGTGAAAGTATTACAATATAAAAATATATAAAAAACTTTAATGTTAGGTGTGATTTAATCGTGATTAATTACAGAAAAATGTGCGATTTAATTAAAAAAATTATCAATTGACAGCACTATTATGTACACTACCATTCCAAAATTGTCTCTTATGCTCACCAAGGCTGCATCAAAAATACAATAAAACCATATAAATTTAAAATATTATAATTTAAAATAACTCTCTATTTTCATTTGTATCTATCTATCTACATCCACATAACAATGACAAATCAAATAGTTTATTATGTCTTTTTAATTTTTCATAAGATTTTAAGCTTAAGAAATATAACCCATTTATCTTTGCTTGCTCAGACCACTTTCCAATTTTTCAATGCAAACAAAGCAAATCCTGAGGGTGTTGAATCATATGAGAATAAATGGAACTGTTGCATTGTGCATTCAGAGTGCAGTCTCCTTGAATCTCTCCTTGAAGGCTAATAGCAGGAAAGAGTTTCTTCAAGAGAAAGCCTTTTGTATGGTTGAGTCACGTGGGCCCCCTCTGCTGTTCAGAATTCAGTCAGATATGAAATGTGGACCTTGTTCATTGTGCCTCCACAATTATACCAAAGCAGTTCCTTGAACTATTATGTATTTCATCTTCTCTTTCAGTATCCCTTTGAGGAGAACTTGTTCCAGTCTTTGTTTTACCCTCTTCAGACTAAGTTCCTAGACACAGTTAACACCCTTTGTGGAAGAATACCACAGGTGTTCCTCAAACAGATCGAGAAGACCATGAGGGTTGTTTATGAGAAAAAAGTGGTGCGCCGTGTTCGACTGCCACACGAGAAATGAGCCTGCATTTCAACATCATAAGGAAGAGTCTCTGCCTGCTGCTTGGATCAGAGTGTTTTTGTTTTCATTGAAGACGAGCAATGCCAGAGGCAAGCTACATTTGGTCCATTAGGCCCAGTATGAGCTTCATGAGCCAGCGGAGTTGGAGATTTAAGCTGGAACAAGCAGCAGTTTTGGTCTGCTGGATGGATACAGAGAAGTAACCAAATGCATCGAGTGTCTCCAACTGTGGGTAACCAACCATCTGAATGTTCCTGAAAGAATATGAGAGACTCGTTGGCAAAGCTGTTTTCAGCAAATCCAAAAATATGAAATCAGAGCTGTTTATTTACAACTGTGTTGTACCATTTTTCAGCATCTAGTTTATGTCTAGTGTTACACAATTGGAGCATTTGTGTCTCAGTACACTTGATCTAATTCTTGTACTTAAGTGGCTGCACCAATTTGTTTGAGCATTCTGCTGCTTAATAGCATGAGATAACGCCTTGTTTTCAAGCCACAAAAATGAATGTAGCACGCAGAAACAACCAAAGAGAATTAGCCTGTCAGCCTTTAGAACTCAGTAAGATGTACATTCAGTTTAAGCACAGCCTTAATGGTGGATGTTCACACTGTTTACATTGAAGATGACTTGTTAGTGAGATTAGAAAGGAGTCTGATGTTGTAATGTTTTCTTTGGGGCTGCATTTTAATATATATGTATAGAATATCAGAAGGCCTTTTTGTAAAAAATCCAATTAAGTCAGGTGTCCTGTATTTTGATATGACAAGCCTATTCTGATGGACGTCATGAATTTGATGTTGAATATGTGGCGGAATGTCCTTTTAGGATAACCTATACCAGTTTATGAGAGCTGCCCAAAAGTGTTAAAATAATTTTAAGCAATATTCAGTCTGGTCAATTTCAGAGGACACATTTTGTTGTTTTATCCTGTGCTTTGTTATGAGTTTGATCTTCTGCCATAGTGGGATTAAATGAATGTGATCATTTAAAATAAATGCCGATTAGAAAGGTTTGTACATCATGACAGTATTATATACATAAAAACAACACTATAACAAAACAATAAAACAATACACAGATGTACAGTTTGCATTTAATTGCACTTTTTTTTAAACAAATACTGAGTTTGGAGAAAGTAAAATGGAAGATAAGTTAAAAATGGCAACAGGATTAGTTTAACAAAAGAAACTCTGTGGACCCAGTATGATCAGTTTACCCATTTCTGTTTTAAAATCATTTTAAGTTTGTGTAATCGCCGCCTTTTAATTTGTTTCTGTGTGAAAGTACAAACATTATAAAGGGGAGAGTGTGTTGTAAGTGTTTTGATGTGTGTTTTGACATGTTCATTTAGCACAATGTGCTTAATTATATGTGTGACCAGTTTCCAGCCTCCTGTCACTGGTCTGGGATCAGTGATGAGATTTATTTAACTGGAAACTCAGGAGACTATTGTACATCTCATGTTATCTATGTGTCAAGAGACGGACCAGCGATGTTCATTGTATCAAGTGTGCTTTTCTGTCTTTCTGAATGTCTTCTATTGTATGTGTTATTGTCCTTTTATACAGAAGTGTGTATGTCAGAAATGTAATAAATAAATATGCATTTAATATTAATTTGGCTTTGTCTCAGTTCTTTGTTATATTTGTCTATTATATAAAAATTCATTTCAATACAGTCTCATCGTGTAATACAATCTATTGGTCAGACAATATATGCTTAGGCAAGACTTCATAATTACTTTCATTAACATTTTAAAAAAATATCAATTATAAACATTGTCACGCATAATAATATTAGCTGGTGTGGTATTCTGGTGGGCTGTTGGTTACTATAGTAAAAGTAAATTTTACTATTTTAAAGTAAATTCAAATTCCAGAGCGAGATAAGTCGTACTCTATTTTTAAATGAATAGATAAGCGTTCAATTATAAATAGGCTAATAATTCCAGTCAGACACTACACAAGACATTGAGGACGTGTTCAAAACCTAGTAAGCTGCCTACCTTCACAACATTTATGGGCATACACTTTGCTCGGAACGCGCCTATTGTGCTCCAAAATTATGTCTATGTAGGCAGCTCACTCTAGGATGTGAGGTACATCTACAAAGGTACTGCATCCGTATAGCTACAATGCCCCCAAAATGATGTTTAGGTAGGCAGCTGACTTGATTTTGAGACGCATACTATTGCGCAACAGTCAGCGCTCCTGTAGAGCGGCCGGCAGTGACGTAGCGGTCGCCGCCATATTGAAATGTTTCCCCTGTCCTCTTCTTCACTGAGCTCAACAGCAGCCATCAGCTCTCGATTTCCAGCTGGAGACAGGGACAACAACACAGACATGGAGATAGACACTCTTCTGGAAGCTCTTAAAGGTACCCGGTTGTGTGTGTTGAGGTGGTCTGCGTGAGTTTAGAGAGGAGTTATATGTTCTTATGAGCTTGTAATGTGAGTTAGCTCATGTTAGCATGGCCTGTGGCTAAATGGCTTTTACTGATTTTCGAGGTCTGTTGTGCGTTAAAAGCAGGTTTCGTCCTCCTATTTTATGCCTTCTGTCATTTTTTTTTCCCCCAAAAAAATGACGAGATAGTTAAGTAATTCGTTAATAAATAAGTATTTTTTTTATTGAGATAACTAGTTAGTGGTTTGGGATGATGTAGAGCTGATTCAAGTATATTACACATCGGTTTATCCAGTATTAACTCTAAACTAGTGAATAATTAAATAATAAAGTCTGATTTTCTTTATAAGTTTTCTTCATAACGGGATTTTCTGGCATTTACATCCTAACTGAAGTTGTACACTCACCTCTACGCTTATAACGTAGATAATAATCATAATCGTTTTTCTTTGTGTGTGTGTGTGTGTGTGTGTAAATAATAAATATATATATATATATATATATATATATATATATATATATATATATAATTAGTGTGTGTTTATATTTATAGTCGGAGTAGTGTAAATTTTTGGTGAGATTTATTGTACCTGTATTAGTTTTTAATATTTTCTCTCTTTTTTTTTTTTTTTTCTTAAAAGTTCATGGATGGACTTGTTATAGTTATACTCTGAGTGGTCTAAATAGTAGTGGCCATAAAATATCACACTTGAAACTTGAAAGATGTTTAGGATACATTTTCTCATAGTTTTCATAAAAGCATGCATATTGTTCCGAGACTACTTTACAGTTTTCTGAGTGATCTAAATAGCCGTAGAAGTGAAAATGATGTCTGAATTTGGGACTTGTAGATGACATAAAACTAGAATCTGGTTCGTTGTAGTTAACTATTATATTAGATATAGCTAATTTTATGAAAGCTGATATAGGGGCAGAACTAGAATGGACTAATTTCAACTAGAATTTAAGGTAGTATTAGATTTTGCAGTTAAATGCACTCCAGAACTAAGATGCTCGCATTTTATCTAGTACAGATATTCATAGGAAATTGACAATGCGTTCTTATTGTGTTTGCTGCAGATTTTGACAAGAAGGTGAAGAAAGAAGCGTCTCCGGCGTTGGACCAGTTTTTGTGCCATATTGCGAAGACCGGGGAAACCCTGTAAGTACTTCCAGATACCTGTGATTGATCTAAGAGGAGCACAGAAACCCCAGCTACCTTGGTGTTTCAGTGGTTTGTTTAAAATCACCACTGCTTTTCTGGGTAACACCACAAGGTGGTTTATTATAACACCACAGCACTTTTGATTTTGTTCCAAAACACACTGAACCTTGTCCTTATCGACTAGATCTGCTGTAGATGACCTGCCCTCATTTCATGAACTAATTGTGAGAGTACATAGTCAGATGCATATTGAGAGATCAAATGTATCTGTGTCTCTGAAATACCTGCTTGTGATTGTTACATTGTTCTGTGATTAAATATTTTTGCAACTGTGTGGCAATTTCCTTTTTTCTTTTTTTTTTCTTCTTTTTTTATCCTTCATAGCTCTGCTAGTTTCATGTCTTTCTTATCACACTGGTCCTTTCTGACATAATACATTTCAACAATTTTCAAATATGATTTTTAAAAATATTTTTTTGGTTGGTGGCTGTGTATTAAGAGAATCATGACCTTACAAATTAACTGTGTGACTAAGTTACTAATGCTCCATATTGTCGCCTTTCCAGGGTGTCGTGGTCTCAGTTTAAAAGCTACTTCATATTCAAACTGGAGAAAGTAATGGAGGATTTCCGAGCATCGGCTCCAGAGCAGCGAGGGCCTGCAAACCCTAACGTGGAGTCAATTCCCTTCGAAGAAATGAAGGAGAGAATTCTTAAGATTGTCAATGGATACAATGGGTTAGTAACACTCTTAATGAATTGCATTGTGTGGTGCTGTCACCATTTTTCTTTTAGAAAGGCACTAGGGTTTATCCCTGTAATAAGTGTAAGCTGTTTTGGATAAATAGCAAGCCTGTGTCTTTACCCCAGCGCAAGTGTGCCATCTTCTGGCTGTTGAATATAACCAAGCCTGCACCATTCCTTGTTACATGTGTGTCAGGATACAGTAGAAGATTTGGTACCAATTCTCTGTGGTTTGTTGTGGAGCAGCTAATTCAAATATTTTCTCTATCCAGGATCCCATTTACTATTCAGCGCTTGTGCGAGCTGCTCACTGAACCTAAGAGGAACTACACAGGAACGGAGAAGTTTCTCAGAGGGGTAGAGAAGGTCAGTGCATGATGCATTATTCAGTTTAAGAAATGCTAATAATGGATGCTGTTTAGATGCATGTAGTGGTGCACTTGCTACAAAATACTTTGAGGCATCTTCTTCACCATGTTCTTATAGGGGTGACGGTCCATTCCCAGTATGTTCTTTTTGTATTTGCATTTTTATTGTAGTTTTGCCACGTTCCATCTGAAGTCAGATGTGGGATATTATAACGTGCTATCTCTGACTTCCATAAAGGTACTCTGTTGATTTATTGTCACTTGCATTTGGTTTGCAGGTGTGAGAAAATGAGAATTTTTAAAGAGAAATGTCAGAGGATTTCGATAAGAGTAGAGGAGCTTGAGTTTGTTGCCCAGCCCTATTTGTTTAAACCGCAAGAGGCATCTAAGCTTACACTACTCCTACATCATACATCGTGTTAGGGGGTTACTTATTTGTTGCGAGTTTACTTGGGCTATACGCGTACGGCCGTCTGCCTGAAGCTAGTTATTTTAGTTTATAAAGTTTTAAATATGTATATTTTTCTTACAAAACCAATCACTTCACTTCAAAAGGCGTTTAGAAGGCCCTGGAGTCATATGGATTACTTTTATGATGGATGGATGCATCTTTTTGGGTTTCAAAATCTGGCCACTATAAAGCTTGGAAGAGCCAGGATATTTTTAAATACATCTCAGATTGTGTTCATCTGAAAGGTCATATACACCTAGGATGGCTTGAGGGTGAGTAAATCATGGGATAATTTTCAGTTTTGGGTGAACTATCCCTTTAATGAAATACAAACAGGAAGTTCAACTTTCATTCTGCACTTTTATTTTACCCAAGTCGGAGGTTGTACATGCAGAATTTATGTTGCTTATGTTATGTGATACTGATTGTTTTCTCTCTTTGTCAGAATGTGATGGTGGTCAGTTGCATTTATCCTACATCTGAGTAAGTAATTACTGTTCAGTATTAAAAATCATAAAACTGCTACATCTTAATTTGATCACCTGGATATCTTTAATTACTTTAGACAAATGAAGAGCTATTTTTGGCCTTTGTAGGAAAAATGGCTGCAGCGGTGTCAACAGAATGAATGGAGTCATGTTGTCAGGGAACACATCTGCCTTCACAGAGAGGTGAGGAAAATGTATGGTGCTTAGGAACACTCATTAAAAAAAAAATTTTTTTAATTTTTCCTGTACATTACAGGAAAGTGAATGGTCCAGGAACACCCAGACCATTAAACAGACAGAAACACTCCATGTCCAGTTCGCTGGCCACAAACGGCCTTCCAGACAGTACAGAAAACAAGGAAACAAACTCACAACAAGGACACAGCAAAACGGCCAGGTAGGCTAAGTTCACCATCATATCTCATCTTTAATGATTTTGTTTGTGTAAAATGCTGATGGTTGAATCAATGAATATGTTCACCTATCTCTCACATGATGAATAATTAAATGGCATGAACTTCAGGAGCCCTGAATATCCTTTACATTAGAGAAATACAGAATATATCTTTGTGTTCCAGTGATGCATCTGTATCAGGCATTGGTGGGCCTCTCAGCAGCTCTGTAAAAAACAAACACTTAGATGACGAAGAAGATGAAGGAATGGAGGAGGAGGAACATGAAGTAAAGAGACTCAAATTCAACCAGGATGGCAATGAAGAAGATGAGGATGAAGATGATGCAGATGAGCAGATTGTTGAGACACCCAGATCTACGTCGACCAAAAGCTCCTCAGATAACTCGGAGGATGCAGAATCACCGTCATCCATGTTGCAGGAGGGGAGTGAAGAAGAGGAGGAAAGTAAGCCTCATGGTTCAGTTGGAGGCACTGAGGACCAAGGTAGCATAATCTGTTTGTTCACTATTTGGGTGTATTGTATAAACTTTTTAGGGTCTAATGTATTCTGTTCTTTGCTAACGTAGAACCTTCCAGCACACAGCCTGAGTGTCCTGCAGCAGATTCCAGAGAGGCTTTTACTGAGAGGGAGGTTCCTTGTGGCTCAGATGACTCCTCAGAAGAGCCCAGTGATATGGACCAATCAGAGCAGAGAGCCCCAGCGGGTGTGGCCTCTAGCCCTGAGGTGAGAGAAGGGGAGGAGCCAAGTGAGCAGGTCAGCAGCAGTAGCACTGATGAAATTGTCTCTGGACCTACATCCAGCAGCAGTAGCGTAGAATCACCCACAGAGGGCGACTCTGGGTCAGGGGCCCTGGAGAGCGCAGAGGAGGAGCCTATGGAGCAGGACTAAAAGCCTGCAGACTACTGCCCTAAACAATAACTGTGTTCTTTTGTGGAGATTAAGACGGCACACACTTGAGTGGCCTTCCACAAAGGCCGTCAGAAGCAACACCCAATCTACCACCATGCGCCTTTTGGTCGAGAGTCCACCTAACTTCTCCAACCTTCCCAAACGGACACTTTATGCAGATGTACATATGATTTTATTGCTGAAGTCAAGGTTTTAAACTCGTTCTTTTCTTTTCTTTTTTTTTTTTTTTTTACAGTTTCTTTCCTTAATTTCATCCGTGTCATTGGTTTCTGCCAGTCTGTCAAAGAGGTTTGACTAAAGTTCTTTGGTGTCCAGTAATCACATTGTCAACTGTGACCTCGCTAAACGGCTAATTAAAAGAATATTCATGGCTAAATACAAGTTAAAGTCTATTGACACAGCTATGGGATACTTTTGGTTACTTCAGGAAATAATTCCGACTCGTTGTTCAGTTAGAAAAGGCAAAAGTGGATGTCGCCTACTTATTTGTGATAACCGGTGATCGGTGACTTCTATAATAAATATTTCCGAGACAAAATATTTTGTTGTAAATTAAAGCATGTCTCAACTGTTGTTAAAGCTTAACTTTTATTTAACCTGGAATATTTCTTTTAATATTTAGAGAGAGTTTAATCTTTATCCAGTCTTGTTCTAAGTTTTAGGACGCCTGCTAGGACATTTCTCCTCTGCATTGGTGTATTAATATTTTAGTCACAGTGTCAAACATCAGGGCAGTGGAACTCTGTCTGAAGACTCATAACTGGCCACTTTTCTGGTTATGTTCCAAGCAAATACAAGCCATAGCTATCTTTGTTCTGTTAAATAATTCTAGCCTGGCATAACATCATTTTTCTGGTCCTTTGTGTGTAACTGACAGGATGTAAAATCTATTTTCTCACATGCTGCCACCTTCGCTTTTGTATTATCCTGCAGTCTGCTCTGCATTGAAAGTGAGTGGTTTGTCAGGTACATTTACCTCTTGATTTAAACTGATTTCATGATTCAAGTTAATTTATACCAGCATTTCAGTCTATTTTTATGAGTTGTTGTTTTGATTTTTGTTTTTGCAGGTGGTTATTGACTGCTCCGACTAGCTGAATTACAATGTCATTTGTGACAGTCCAAGCCCAAGTTGTACCACCGATAACAGCTGGCTGCCGTTTTGCAGCTGTGCGATTTTTGATATTTAGAATTTTTAAATTTCTGTAAAGTAGTGTTTTGTAGAGCATTGTGTTCACTGCCTTTTGTGCATCCATATATAATTGTATAATTATTATTATTTTTTTTTTTTTTGGTGTTTTACTGAATGCGTGTGGTTTCAATACAGTATTCAGACAAAGCAATAAATGTTATTGTTTTAAATGTTTGGATGACCCTTTAATTTGTTAAACAAACATGATTATGTATCTGAAAGTATTACAAAAAGCTTGCATTAGAGTTTAAGGTAAGATTTTTAAACTATATTTTTACACAAAACTGCCATGGTACTCAAAGTGTTTGCCAAGGTGTTTTCAATGACTTACTGCTTTGCTTTTTGGTTGCTGGGGTGTTCTGGGTGGTTGTTTGCTGATCCAAGTGAAAAGAGCCCTCCCTTCATGGTATTCTCTTTAGGGCCCTGTTTACACCTGGTATTAAGATGCGTTTTGGTCGAACGGATCACAAGTAGACGAAGAAGACACATACCCGTTTACACCTGGTGTTTTAACCGGTCTTTTTTTGTCCATTTTTACTTCTGTCCTGATTTCTTTGAGGGGAGGGTCTATGGGCGGGTAAATGTATGTTTTTCAGATTTTTCGATCTAATTTAAATGTGAACATGCCCAGAGACAATGGGAAAACACAGAGAGCATCAGCTTTCGTTTCTGCTCTGATAGCCGCAAGACCACACCAAATGCGGCGAGTGTGTTAGAAATCAGGAATGGTTAGAGAACATTGTGCTTGGTCCATTTTTCGTCTTCAAACCAAACTTGGGTTCAAATGCGTTTTCGAATGCATTTGACTACCTCTGGAAGTGGTCGACTGTGGACAAGCTCAAAACGTTTTACACCTGTATTTAGCGTCGTCCACTTGTGATCCGATCAACCAAAACACATCTTAATACCAAGTGTAAACGGAGGGCTGTGGGCTTTTTTTGCCTTTTTTATTGACATCAAAATATCAGTGAGAGAAGTAATAACACAACTCCTCAACAAGCCACACAATTTGATTCATCCATGTTCGCAGTTTGTGCTAGTTCTACAACAAAGTTTAATACTCAGTAAACACTAACTAGTAGGGATGTCGTTCATAGGAGGATTATTGTTACATAAGGTCTCTTATTCTTTCATCCAGGCCTTTTCATAATCCTTAATCATGTTCCTAAAATTAATGCATGCTAATTCATTTTGCTGTTATTAAGCTCTTGCACAAATTTTTCTGCTTCATTTCCTAAATACAAGTTTCCTTTTCTTTTTACAGTCACATGTCTCCTGCTGACTCAGAATAATGATTTTCGCAGATTCTTTCAAGAATGGAAAGCTTATTTCACCTGTCTGTCTTGTTTGTGCTCGTATTGAGTAATTTCAGGGCCGCATGAGTATGTCTTACTGAAATTTACTCGACCCTCTCGAAGGAAATAAAAAGTGGATTGTCTAAATCCTGCCGTGATGCGCAGTGAGAGGTTACGTTTAACTGTCGTCTTTGAACGTCCATCTCTTGGGAAATAACCCTGCAAGCTGTGGGAATAGAAACAAGTCAAGTAAATGAATTGTAATTTGATCCACGAGACCGCGAACCGAAGCTTATTAATAGTCAAGTGACTTTTAAGACATTTCTTGTTTTATGTTCTCAAGGAGCTTGCAGATACTACTTCCTCAGACTCTAAAATAAAAAATCTGTTTGTATGGGTGAAATCTGCAGTATGTCTAGGTCGTCTTTAATCCAAAAATCTGAAGAAAAATATATAAAAATAAAGCCCACATTTCAGAATAACCTCTTAAAAACAAGTTTTTTTACTGGCTTTGAATAAAATCCTTTAAACTCCATAGAACATTTTCAATGCACAAAAGGTTCTTTGTAGTAAAAAGTTTCTTTAGATTTTCTAAATGTTCTTCACAATAAGAATTTATTACAGTTTATATGATATACTAATGAACCGTCACCCTAAAGCTGCCTCATATACTGTCATAGCAGCGTATGACAACGTCAAACCTTGTGTGCTGACTACCAAAGACTCATTACTTGGGGATAAAGGGATAAGATGGTAAACACACAATAATGTCAGATTTGCATGAGAAAACAAAACCATATGCTAAACATGATCAGAAACACAAAGTTTGCTCATTTCTTGTAAGCTGATGCATTGACTGAGAGGTAATGTGAAATTTAATGATGTTTTCTTGAACTCTGTTATTGGAATTGTTGGTCTGCCCCCATGTTATAACTCAAAATAAAAATTTAATATCCCGGGAAGTGCCCTGTTATTTACAAAGCTTAAGTTGAAGACAGGCGTCAGTCAATATAGTTGTCACCGGGTGGCACAGTGACAGGATATTGGTGGCCAGATACTGGAGCTTTAGTCTACGCTTCTAACTTGCAATTCATCTCTGTAGAGCAACATCTAGAAGGTGAAACAGCATAAAATGTGATGTTCAACATTTAAAATAGTTGACCCCCTAATATAATTCTCACCCTGGTGTCTTTGGTACTGAAGAAACCAAGGAGACTGTTTGCAAATTATGAATTGGCTTGATTGGTTATACAGAAGGAGCAATTACCACATGTGTGCTTCATAAGAGGCATGTCTAATTTTTATATTAATCCCAACAGAGGACGTGTTAAAAGTGTCTGAGACTTAGAGAAGACGAAAAGTGTTCAAAACTTCGGAACAGGCCATTGTGGTGAAGTGGTCCCACATCTCCTATTCTAAAGCAGGAAGCCATTATCCGGTAACGAGGACCAAAAAATAAATGCAAAATCATGAATGCATCAGGCTGTTAGTTGGTGTCCACAGTTCTTTGAAGTTAAAGTCCTTTATGTTAAATATTTGCTTTCTTAATGCAGGTTTTTGGTCTTTTTGTGAACAATGCATTCTTTTATTGCAAATAAAAATGTTGTCTTCAATATATTTAATAAAAATGTAATATTTCTAGTCCTTTTTGTAGATGTCACATCTACGGAAGCTTATTTCCTTCACGGAATAAAACAGTTTAAAATATAATTGCGACTTTTTTTCCTCACAATTGCGAGTTTTGCCATCTTGCAATTCTGACTTTTCCCCTCACAATTGCGTAATATTAACTCGCAATTGTGTTATAAAGTTGCATTTGCGAGTTATAAAGTCAGAAGAAAAAAAAAAAGTTTTCCCCTCAGAATTGAGGGGAAAACAATATTACCTTAAACTTTTTTTCCCCTCAGAATTGGACTTTATAACTTGCAACTGCGACTTTATATCTCATAATTCTGAGAAAAGAAGTCAGAATTGCATAAACTCAGAATTGCGAGATATGACAAAACTCGCAATTGCAAGTTATAAACTCAGAATTGCGGGTTTATATCTCGCAATTCTGACATTTTTTCTTAGAATTGTAAGATATAAACACAATAGCAAAGTTACAGAACTGCGAGATATAAACTCGCAATTGCGAAAAAAAGGTCAGAATTGTGAGTTTATATCTTGTAATTCTGACTTTATAATGCAATTGCAACTTTATATCACGCAATTCTGACTTTATAACTCGAGTTAATAGCTCGCAGTTCTGAGAAAAAAGTCAGAATTGCGAGATGTAGCCTAAACCATATACTGTTCCATACTTCCATACAACATCTATTGAATAAATGTCTAAATAATATTTAGTAATTTTTAATTATTAAATAGGCTATATAATTACTGAATATAATTTTATTTAGAATGAAATAACTTAAATATCTGATATCTAATAAACATTTTATTAATATACATTGAAGAATTTCCATTGAATAATAGCCAAATAACTATTTAGGCATTTGCTTAGCAAACTTAAATTCAGTCTGGAGAGCGATGCCTAATTTGTATGATCTAGCCAGTTCAGGATAGATATAACCAAGTGCCATTTTTTTCTCAGCCTGTTTCACTGAGAAATGTTAAATTATGCAAGTAAAACTGCAAACGGTCATTCATGTTGACCTCGAAATCTGTATTTAACAGTGTAAGAACAAGGGGCCTCATTTATAAAGCGTGCGTACGCTTAAATCCACGCCAACGCTCATATTTATAAAAACGTAAAAACGGTCTTTGACGTGGAAAAGTGCTTAAAGCCACGTCAGGGTCTGAGCAGATTTACACACTTTTCATTGTCAGATTACTGCAGGTTTTTGGAAATCTAAGCTATTCTTGCAGCTCGCTAAGGATTTGGACGAAGACTGTTGATCTTTTATATGTAAATGGCATTAATTAGGTGTTGTTTACAATGCGGGGAACTTAAGATGCGCGTAAATTCAAGATCATTTGCGATTTATAGATTTCACATCTGAAAGAGAGGCGTACGCTCGTTTTCTGTACGTTCATTCTATGAATCACACGTAAGCACATCTGAGAAATGATCTTAAGGTCAAATTTAGGACGGTTTCTGCGTAACATTTTATAAATGAGGCCCAATAACTTGCTATGTAAGCAAACAAGTTTAAAGAATTCTAAACCCATCCTTTATAATTTCATTCCAAAATGAAAAGTAGCTTACGTCCTTCATGCGCATTATCACATTTTGGATTGACTCGGATTGGATCGGATTGGAAGTTCACTGCTTGGTCACTGTTCTCACCCTTAACATGGTTCAAGCGAGGGTCAAGCCTCACCATGAACAATCTCTGTATCATCCAATAGAGGGTAGTGTTTAGTCTCCCAGCCAGGCCTAACAGGTTTACCCCTCCCAGAACGAGGAGACAGACTGACAGCCCCGAGGCTATATGGGATGCTGTCGTCCTTTGTTCCGCTTCCCCTTTATCCTTCTCCCTGGCATGGAGTCTCGATGACTGCTCAACTGCTGTGGGCACCGTGTCCAATGCAACCGTCGGCTGAGACTCCCACGTGGCCATCAGCTTAAAGAGCTGTTTAAAGTATGTGAAAGCTGAAATGAGGGAGCAATCACAAACTCTAAAAATATAGACTTTTTGAACTTGGTTGAAGGACAAAGGGTATGTAGCCAGACTTTAAACTACATAAGTCTCTTCCACTTTCCAATTTATCCTGGACAAAACCTGCCAATTAAATGGCAAGAGACTGTTTGAGCAGCATGCAAATGTTTACATTACATTTATGCATGATGAATTGGGATTTTGTTTAATTTCACAGAAAAATGTGGTCATATTCAGCACATGGATGACAACTGGCAAGGGCAGGCGGATAGTGGAGTTAAGTTTTTATGTGATAGACATTTTCTTTAAACATTTCAACCTCTTGATGATTACTCATGCTTTTAAATACAGTGTAGAGGGAAGAGTTGTCAAATGCAGTTCCCCAACAAAGCTTGAAGTCTTGAAGAATTGCCAGACTGTTGAAGAGGTGTGATGGAAAAAAATACACTGTTCTCAGGCTAATGTTATTTGAACTACTGACTTGTCAGACAGGCATTGACCAAGACCGTTCTTCTGAACTTCATGTCCAATGATGAGGCAAAGCCACTTGTTTTGCCTATGGATGAGCTTTCAGTATCTAAAGATATATCATTTAAATGGGAAAATAACTCACAAATCTTCCCACGTGTGCTATTTGGAATTTCTACTGAGACATAAAATGAAGCTTGGTGAGAGATGAAGTAACAAGAAAATGACTGCTTTCATATTGCAAAATGTATCTGACATCTGCTTTTTGCCATCTGTTTTCTCCGCATAAACAGGTGATGGAACATATTGAACACAGTCTGCCAAGCCCATTTTCTTGGCTCAACTCTTTACGGGCTAGTTACGAGATGGAATCAGTGGCAAAATGCCTGTCATGTAAAGTCCCCTGCCTATCTTGCATGGTCCTATTGTATAAACCCTCACACAAAATTTACCACGGGGACCATAGTTTCTGGCTAAATAAATAAATGAATATATGGGATCTTCCTCAAACAGTGTAAGAATATTTCAGAATCTTTCTGCCATTATTTTTTATTCATAATAAGTTACACAAGTTAATGGTAATACCATGAAAATTACCCCAAGCTTTACTCACCCTCAATCCATCCTAGGTGTATATGACTTTCTTCTTTCTGATGAACACAATCAGAGAAATATTAATAAATATCCTGACACATCCAAGCTTTATAATGGCAGTTAGTGAGTATGAGTTGAAGAAAGTGTCTCCATCCACATCCATCCATCATAAACATACTCCACACGGCTCCGGGGGGTTAATAAAGGCCTTCTAAAGCAATGCGTTTGTGTAAAAAAAACAAAAACAAAACATATTTAACAAGTTATGAAGTAAAATATCTAGCTTCCACCAGACCACCATCTGTATTTTACTTACGAAGAAAGTGTAAAACTCTCGCAGTTCAAAACTCTTACGCCACGTTCTTCACCTTCCATAATCAAATTATGTAAAAAACGTATGACGTGACGCCAGTGTAGTTTTTTTCGTAATTTGAATACAGAAGGCGAATACCCTGACAGCAACGTAGAGTCGGCCCAGATCCGGCCCACATCTGGTCCGCATGTAGTCCACATGTACCAGATGTGGGCCGGATCTGGACCAAACTATGTTGCTGTCTGGGTAGTTTATACAGCACAATAAACTTCTTTTAACTTAAGGGTTTAGCCTTCGCATAGTCTAACACTACCTCTCTTTTTCAAAAAAGTAGCTGTTTCAACAAACATAAAACTTACTTCATATTTTGCCATACTTTCTGCCTCATTCATCTTAGCATTGTTAAGATCTAGCCCTGCTTCAGAGAGCTGACGGCTAATTCTGAGTAATACACACAATGATTGGCATCATTACTGGGTTCGTGGGCTTGTGGCCTCTTTTGGAGTATTACAGTCTAATGAAGTGCTTTAATTGACTCTTGTGGAGGATGTTCCATCATCGCTCCATTATAGATGTACCCTCGGCCTCTCAGACTAATAGCAGCCGAGGACCTGGTTTACTACACAGCTAGGCTTTTAGCAGCCATTTTGTGCAGGGAATGCTGCTTTTTGCAAGAGGCTGTTAAAAGTGTAAATGGGAAACTAATAAAGAGGCAATCTGAGCGATTTTGCCCCTGATATAACAGGGAAAAGGTGCATGTCTGTGTGTTTACTACCTGAGGAAAAGGACTTGGGAAATGGTGGGGAACATTTTGTTTTTCGTTTGTGCAACATACATCAGGTTCAATCGGTAGATTTTTGAAGTCAAAAGAGCCTTGTCCAAAGTAACAGCAAACCTTTCAGTAAGGCATGAAAAATGTGTTGTAATTTAGCAATGGAGAAATGAAACCCCATACAGTCAAGGTACACAACAGGTCAATCGACTGATCTTGACATCCAATTAGAGCATGTGCACTAGTTAGCACTGATTATTGCAGCGAGGGCACAATCATGTGGACAAGTCTTCGAATCCTTCTTAGCGGTCAGGCATTCAATCAATTTCCCAGTGTGATTGCATAGCGGCTCATACTGTGACTAAACAAGCTACATATGAGCAGAGGTTATATGATGTAATCATCACCATTACAGCTATGTGAAATAGCAGATTCATCATAATAGAGGTTGGCGGGTATTAAAGGACCTGACAAGTGAAAACCAATAAAATCAATAACGCCTAAATACAGTGAGTGGATTGATTTTGAGAAAGCTAGTGGATTTAGGACTTGTGCTGCTGTTAAGCTGGTCTTTGAATGGCTCTGCCATCAGCACTGCATCATCCCCCGAGGGAGCTATTATTAGTTCTGATGGTCAATAAACCAAATCTCCCATGACATATAATATGTGAGTGACTCACTGCAGATTAACTGATGCAGGCCACCAAATGTGAGTCTCTAGTGTAAAGATATTTCTTAATTACATGAAATAAATAACACAGGCAGATATTTTAGTAAATCAATTCAGCTAAACAATGTATTAAAATTATTTCAAATTTGTTTATTTGATCTATTTGATGTAATTAATAAATAAATGTTACATTTAAATGTCATTGTTCAATTTAGATAAAAATGTTTAAAAAATATGGATTTTGAATTTTGTTAGCTGTTTTGTAAATAAAGTGGTAAAATATATATATATATATATATTTTTTTTTTTTTTTTTTGCGCAAACAAAGCATTAGTGTGACTTCATAAAGTTGAGGTTAAAACAGTTGGGTCACATGGATTACTTTAATGATATCTTTACTACCTTTCTGGGGCTTAAAGGGTTAGTTCAGCCAAAAATGAAAATTCTGTCATTAATTACTCACCCTCATGTCATTCCAAACCCGTAAGACCTTCGGAACACAAATTAAGATGGTAAGTAGATAGATGGCTCAGTGAGGCCTGCATTGCCAGCAAGATAATTAATACTTTCAAATGCCCAGAAAGCTACTAAAGACATATTTAAAACAGTTCATGTGACTACAGTGGTGCAACCTTAATGTTATGAAGCGACGAGAATACTTTTTGTGCGCCAAAAAAAACAAAATAACGACTTTATTCAACAATATCTAGTGATGGGTGATTTTAAAATACTGCTTCATGAAGCTTCAAAGCTTTATGAATCTTTTGTTTTGAATCAGTGGTTAAGAGCGTGTGAAAAGTGTTAATTGTCTTGCTCTCACTGAGCTATCGGATTTTATCAAAAATATCTTAATTTGTGTTCCGAAGATGAACAAAGGTCTTACGGGTGTGGAACGACATGAGGGTGAGTAATTTATGACAGTTTTTATTTTTGGGTGAAATAACACTTTAACTAATATTCAAATTGTGATATAGTAGAGTATGTGAAGGCGAACTATTTGAATACAGTGCAAAAACAAACTCTAGGCTTTAGCAAACAACACAGAATCATCCAGTAGCAAGTACTCAAACTTATCTTGCTCTTTCACAACATTCCACTGAATCCTTAGAATTCCATTTCGGTCCTGCTTTCCCAACACACTCAAAGGCAGTAAATCTACAACACTTTCACTCTAACGTAGGAAAAGAGGGGCAGTAAATTAAATGAGATGCTACACCACATTGTTACACTGTCAAAGACCTTTTACCATGTCACTTTTTTCTTTCTTTCTTTCTTTTTTTTTTTTTTTGTAGCAGCCGGGGCATTCAGCATGTTTTGTTCCATTTAAAGCATCTAAATGTATGGATTTAGATTTAAAACATTTGGCAATTTTGGAAACTTCACGCTAGCAACTTTTATATTTATTTTGGTTCAGAGGATTCCATTATGTTACCCAACTTACCCATTGCTAAATTTAAATTAAATGGGTAAATAATTAGTAAACAAATCTATTATGCATCATCATATAATATTCTGGCATGCTGACTTGTTTAACGAAACTGCCTTTTTTTTTTTTTTTGGCAGAGCTCATCAAAACTCAATTATGGCCCACCAAGGCGTGCATAAGTCATTTGCGATGGAAAAAAAAAAACTGAAGTATCTACAACAGCATTTATATAGCATCACAAAGGAAAGGCATGTTAAGCCTTGTACTTTTGAGGTTCAACATGATGTTTAGCTTCTCAAAGAAAGGGAGAACACTGAAGAAACAGGTCTTGGATCGATGCCTTGAGATACTCAGGGTAAACATGAACAATGCTGTACAGTTGTTACTGCCAGGGGAGAGCAGAGCGACTTTAACCTCCAACACAACAGTGCCTATAGTAACCAACTGTGACAGGAACACCAGCAGCTTGAGAGTAATGTTTACATTGCACAGCACTTGTTTTCACCACTGCTCTCACTTCCAGTATTCTGGTGCGGTAGGCTTACATTGTAAACCCGAATAAGTTGGCAAAACTCAAAACATGAGGTAATCAGTTACATTTTAAGTTAAGAAATTCAAAGTTTAAGTAAGCAGAACTAGCAGAATTTTATTTTGTACTCATACATTTTGACTGCTCTTAACTCAAAACATTTGAGTATGCGAATTCATACATTTAACTCAAAACAAACAAGTAATTTCAACTTAAATATTTTTAGTAGAGGAAACTTGGCTAGCTTTGACTAGCTAAATCAGTAATTGCTAATTTGTGAATTGCTAACAGTGCTTTTATAGCATTAGCATAGGGTAGTAATTGCTGAATGAGTACATTTAAGTAGTTTAACATACCTGTTCTCAAACACAGCTCATGCTCACCATGATGGTAACCCCCGAAAAAACCCAACATGACAGAAACTCCTCTAAATTAGCATAGCTAAATATTAAACACTACTAAATCTTCCACTTAACATTAATCTTGTACAAAAAACCTTATATAACACTTAATTTTAGCATTTACTCTCCCTTTCGAGTGTCATGGCAAAGCGTGATGGGAAATAGAAACCCCAGCCCAGTTTCAGTTTAATTTAAATTAAAGTTTATATTAAAAGAAACGAGTTCATAAAACTAAAAACAATGAAACAATTCAGATTACTTTAAATGCATCAGTTTTGTGAACTCAAAAGAAAAAGAAAGTTCTAAATACTCATAAAAGTTCATTTGATTGAACTAATTTGTTTAATTTAAGTTTACCCTACTCAAACCAATTAATTATTTTGAGCATTAAGGTATATCAAGAGAAAGGGCTACAATTCTACATTTTTAGAAATCAGCATTTTAGTGAGCCAGAAAGTGAATTTAATCATTAGTAAGAGACAAGACATTAAGTTTTGTTTGATCTCTTATGTTCTTCAAAAATAAAACATTCTATTCAAACCAAATAGGCCTTTTTAATGATGGGAATAGAGCCCTTCTGCAACTCTAAAGGGAAAAGTGCACTATGAGTTACTGCAATACTAAGCCATAAACAACATGACTAAACAGACCTTTGAACCTAACAAGTCTGTGCTAAGTTCAAGGGTCAGGTGACTAGTGGGGGTACATTTTGCTTGCGGTCATGCACAGGGTCAAGACCATTCTTTACCATTTGTGTGTTCAAATGCATGAATTGCATATTTTCTGACTTGGATAATTTCCTGAATTGCACCGCGGGGATCAATAAAGAACCTCTTTTTAATTTACGTCTGATGTGAAAGTCACAACAGCATTTGAGATAATATATTACAACAAAACCATCATCCACCAGGCAAACAAAAAAATGAATTGTGATACTTGTTGATTTCTTGCTTGTGAAAACACTACCATTCATTCCCTGTAGTCAAATGGGAAAAAGTACTCTGTGACAAGTAGGCTGCTGAAAAGTGATTCCATAAATGCAATGCATCACTACTGAGTGCAATTCCCCAAAGGATTTGTTTTAAACAAAGCTGAATGAATTGGTGACAGGCATGTTTCTTCAAAATGAGAATGAAAATGATTAAATTACCATCAACTCTATCATCTTTTTCTAAGTCTGTCATCAATAGATCTTCACATTAAAACACAGAAACAAACAGCAGATCTCACTTTTTGTTGGATGTGTTGCTATAGGCTACAGCTATCCTCCACACTTCCCAGTGTTCAAATCACTGGCCCAATTGCATCTACTGCCCAAAGCCTGAAAGTTAATGGTGTAAGCTTTTTGAGAGATGTGTGGATAAGGAAAAAGTTCAGTGTGACTTAAGTGTTTTTGTTTTGTTTTTTTCATCTGGTGGGAGAGTGAAAGATCTGTGTTTGAAGACTGAAAAAATTCTACCATTTCTCCAGTTTGGCAGAACCTATTAGTGCAAGAACATCTGTACCATAACTAGATACCAGAATAGAATCACTGAGACTATGGGCTTCAGTCCTATCAATGCAGTGATGACTTTTGTACTAGTTCGATTCTTGAACGAATCATTCTTTTAAGCCTGTAACCTAGAGCCGGTTCACATAATCAAACTTTAGTTTAGAGTTAATGAAGCAAGATGCACATCTGAAGTAGCACACACGCTCCTTGCGCAGCACCGAATGAGCCGATGAGCATGTCCAGAAGGGGTTCTTGAACCAAAGAATTGGTTTGAAACAAACAAATCAAAACTACAGGCATAATTGAAGGTCAGTTTTTCGGTCATGTCCGATTCAAAAAGAACAAAAACAGATGGTTCTGTCAAAGTTTTCAAAGGTTGTCCTTGGAAAACTTAAGCAGAACCAGCACATTTGTTTCTTTTTGAATCTGTTCTTTTTTATTTGTTCATTTCGAACCGGTTCTTTAGTTTAATAACTAGTCTATACGTAAGCGATAAGGTACTCGAGGCTGTGCTGTATCGGGAATAAGTCGCAGCTGAAGGGCGTTGCAACCCCTTCAGCTCTGACTTATTCACGATACAGCACTAGCCTCGAGTACCTTATTGCTTTTATAAAACGGCTACCACACAATACAAATATTAAAGCCAGAAATATGTATCAATGCAACTTTCATGAAGTAAACTTTTTCTAAAAGCCTTACTTCTGCCGAAAAAAATAGTCCCTGACCGTGACCAGCAACAGAAGTTACATTTTCATGCCATTAGATGGCGGCAAAGACTGTCTTAATGAGTGTGTCAGTCAGTAGTGAAGACTTTTATATCAAAAAGACTGAATTGTTGTGAACACGGAACAAGACGCAACAGACAAATGCTTTGACTAGCGCTGTCAGTCACGGAAAATCCCCTAACTGTTAAAAGGACAAGATTTAAACAGATTTTTTATTATGAACATAGGATTGACCTGAAGGAAAATGCTAAATCTGAATGCAGGTAATAAACTCGCTCACTCGATCTCTTTCTCATAATACTCTTCTACATAATACATTAAGCTTCAAAGAACAAAATCAATTGAGAACAAACAGTTTACATTGCTAAGAGTGGTTGCTAAGGGTGTTGTGTGGTGACACACAGAACCGTTGGGTGAAGCGGTCATAGCCATGTTTTATCATGAATAAAACACAGCTATTGACCAATCAGAATAAAGGACAGGAACTACTACTACTTTGGATGCGTGTCTAGCGTCATCAACTCGGAACCCGGTTTTGTTTTTCATTTCCCACTCCAAGACGGTAAATCTATTAAAACTATGGAAGAATGGGTGCTCACATAAAAAAATAAAAATTTAAAAGATAAATCTGAATGTGTGACCAGGTATTATTCTACATTCCTTTGAATTGAGACTGAAGTGGTCTCTTACATTCCTATACTATAGGCTATGCAGTTCAATGCACTCTGGAAATTGCACATAAACTCTGTCCTACGTTTCAACTGATTGAAGTGTTTCAGTACATTGACAGAGGGCTTTTTTAAAAACTACATCATCTTAAAAATAATGAGATGTCACTATTCAGAATTCATGGATCTGGTGAAACGGACAACCCAGCAGAGGAGGTTTAATTGAATTAGGTGCATACTTCATGTTTTCTCTGACGTTTTCTTCTTGTTGGAGGGTCTGTGGGTGTTTTATATGGTGAATGATCAAATGGGAGTCTACTTTCCTGCTATCAGTCATTATTATGTCCGATGCCATTTCACCTGCATAATATGAGAAATGATATACAGTTTATGGCATCATATATTTACATACATGTTTTTGTATATTGGTCCATTGTGCTGTTTTGATGACATGACAGCGTTATGACTGATGTTGCATTCAATGTAGCTGTATTTGCACACAGAGTACTGTAAGCTAGCAAATGTCAAATAATTAACTACAGTCGACATGAAACCAAACATGACAAGTGCAGTTGCCTAAAGCAATTTAAAAATGAGTAGGCTTAAGTTAATTAACATTCAGTACGTTTTCACATTTTCATCTTGTACTGTGACCTTTTTGAGACTTGGAGAAGTGTGAAACAAGAAACCCTACAGGGTTTGTAACATGAACAAAATATTAATTTTAACAGAAAAATTACCAATTATTCAGGGTTGAGTTTTTTTTTTTTTTTTTTTTTTTCAATTGATAGCCTATAATATAATAAACACACTTGTCATGAGTGTGTTTATTTACAATGCCCTTCAAACATGGTTAGTCCAGAAAGTCGTAACTATCCTACATGGCACATATTTGCCCGGTTTCACAGACAAGGCTTAAGCTAGTCCTAGACTAAAATGCACATTTGAGCAGTCTTAACAGAAAGCAACTTTCACAGAGATATCATAAAATATGTCAGTGCCATTGTTTCAAGATGCACACCAATGTCTTTTTCTAAGGCACATTTATAAAAGCTAATTAAATGTCCTAATTGACCCTTTGCAAAGACCTGCCCCCCTTAGTTACTGTTGCTTTGTCCGACAAGCCACACCACACAGAGAGAAAAATACATCGCGGAGCAAAGAGGACACTGACAACACGTTGACAGACAAGACAGAGCAGGTTACTTATAATATTAAACAAAGTCCCAACTTTCAAACTGTGTAATTTTTTAAGAAAATCGAACAATAAAAAAATGTTTTGTGGCTCTTTAATGTGTCGTGATAGATTGCTGTAGCGCCTCAGCTCAAGCAGCTCGTGAACCGATCATCTCTTCCTACTAGTTAATTTATAGCATCTTCTTATGAATGAACATAAGAAGGAATGTCAAGTTCAAGTCCACAGCTGTTAATCTTCCATTTCCTGACTGCTTTGTCGGACAAAATGGCGGATTTGGCGTTATGATTGGTTAGATCACTTGTCAATCAAACTCCCAGTGAAGGGTCAATTGAACTAAGGCCTAATCTTGGTTTAATGTAAGCCCTGTCTGTGAAACCAGGCCATCAGCATGTTGCTATGTTGCTTGTTAACTAGGGATGCACCTATACCGGGACCAGTACCAAGCTCATGTACTTGTACTCGTAAAAATACCCCCGATACCAAAGACCGATACCTCACGTGACGTAACTGAGAGAATTGTCCGAGCACAGAGACTGCAGCAGCAGCAGAAACAATGTCAGCCTCAGAGGTGTGGAAATACTTCAAAATTAATGATGACAACCCACACATTGCGAACTGCATGCTTTCAATCACAATTCGTTATCGATTAGTGAAGGCGGGATAGGCGGAATCGCGCTGAATGACAGACCAGAAGCGCGCACTCTCGCACGCGCTCTCTCTCTTTCTTGCGCGCGATCACAGTTCTCTCAGACAGCGCGCGATCAGTTCTCCTCGCGCCTGAATGGTCAAATGCACACATAGTTGTCAAAATGTCCATCGTGTGGAGTATCTCACGTAAATACAGTCGGTTATGGCTTAAGTGGATGTAAACATTTGGGTGAAAACAGGATATGTGTCAGTATCCATGGATGCGGTCTTAAAGGGACCGTAGCCTATTTGTCATTAATAATAAAACAACAAAACGTTGTCAGCAGCGCTGCACAGGTCACAGGACTTCACGAAATCAACAATGTCACCAAAGAAGTGTGTTTTTGGTTGTGAGGGAAAGATAACCTTGCTTCCCAAAGAACCCAGCATTAAGTGGAGCTGAGAGTTTTGTGCTCACGCATTACATTGATGCGCTCCCGATATTTGTTATTAAAATAACCATAGAAACTGATAGTTGCAATCACTTTTTTTTGGATAAAATGAATGGAGAATATCTCGTTTTCCGTGGCTGCTCAAGCCCTCAGGATCGGCGCGTATGGTTTTATAAACAAGGCCCAGCTCCATGCTGGATTTACAGATCGTTTGAAACTGAAAGATGGAGCGGTCACAGCGATAATGATCCCGTTCATGAGTCAGAACCGCAGGTGGTGAGTAAAACTGCTTCAAATGTCTGTTTTGTTGGCAATAGGTGCCTAAGTGCATATAATGTAAACAACACGAACGTAGTGAATTCATAAATTCATTATTCATCATTCACTATACGCTATATTCATTATAGTGATTCAAAAGTTATCCAGGGATAATGCGATGGTGTATTGTGTGTGTTTAAATACATTTGTTTAGCTGACCATTGATAGCTTGCAGACAATCGCTACGCAAAAGCTGCGCGTGCTCGTCACTCTTTAGCTCCGCTCACACGACACGCCTCCAGGCGCTCAACTGTTTGGTTCAGCGTATGTATCTTTTATAAATATGATAAAACTAAAGACTTTTCGGAGATATGAAGGATGCACTACTATTCTATAGGTATTCAGGATTAACATGAGATTGGCAGAAACTGTGTGCGATACCCCCCCTTTAAATAACGTATAGTACTAAGAGGTGACTACCACAAAGTGACAAAATTCAACGACAAGAGTGCGTTTTTGCCTGCCCAGTGTGATGAGCACGAAAATGGGGTGACGTTACACAGTAAATCACATACAGCCAATCAATCAATCAAAGTTGTGTTTCCCAAAGCCAACTATGGTCGCAATACATCATTTATTGTACATAGTGATTTTTACCATATGGCTGTTGCCACCTCAAGACCTTGTCTTAAGGTCCGTTCACACCAAGGAGGATAACTATAATAATAAAGATACAGTTCTAAAAATCATTCTAAATATAAAAGAATAGCTATAATAACTATAACGATAACCGCACAGAGAAATTATATCGTTGGAATCACTTTCAGAAGGCCCGTTCACTCCAAGAACTAACTATAAAGATAACTTTATTAGTGACCACACCAGTGGACGATATTGTTGTTTATTCTAAGCGCGTTGTTGTCTGTCACTTTTAAACTCTCGAGCTCGTTACTGCAGGATGGATTCTGATTGGCTGTCAGTGTTTTTATCTTTCATCAGCTGTACAAAATCATTCTGAAAGTAATTCCAATGATACCTTTTTTCTGTGCCATAATCTTTTTAGCTGTGGTGTGAACTCTGTTATTCTTTAATATTGAGATAATATTTTATAACTATATCTTTATCGCTATCTTTATAGTTATCGTTCTTGGTGTAAACAGGCCTTTACACTGATTTTGCCACAGTTAAAAACTCCAAAAACAACTCAGAACAATAAGCTCACTATTGCCGATCTCCCAAGCAGAGAAGGCCCACTGGAGTTCATTCTCATTCTTAACAATAAACCCAACCCGTCAGATGGTTTCCTCTCACAAAGCTGAACAAGAGCCAAGGACGCAAACAGTGGTCTTATCGGTCAACAGCCGATTTACTCTAGAGCTTCTCCTTTTCTTTTGCCGTGGCATTTAGACAAATGAGAGGAGCTCAAAACTAATACCGGAGGACAGCCGGCCGTATCACACGTTGCCCACCTTCATTCATTACCAATATAAAAATAAACCAGAGAGTGTGATCAAAGCAATCTCCACTTCGCCTCTCTTCCTGGCCCAGGAAGGGAACAACTCAGAATTGATTGCTGTTGCTTCTTTTTGTTTGCCTTTGCATGGAACGCTGTTATCTCCTATTAAAAGAGTGTGTGTGAAGAGATCTCTGTGGACATAAATCACACAAACAGTCCTCCTTTAGGCAAGCAGAAAAGCAATCAATTACATACAAGCAGACAGAGAGGAGGAGGGTGACAGCATGTTCCATCTCCTCCCTTATTAACATAATTATTCCCTTAACATTTGCACAAAGATACACAATGGTATGGGATTTTTTTTTTAGTAGATTTTGTATATATATATAAATAAGTGGCTTCGATACTTTATACCATCATAATGTGGTTGTATGTTATTTTTGGGGTATGAAGGTATGGAACAGGTCTTGTATTGACAATGTGTTTAGATCACACAGTAGTAAATAAACGCCTAAAAAGCTTATTTGCTGTACACACAATGCCCTCGGAAAGTATACACGAGGCATCTGTGCAAGGCTGCAAGATACATCTATTCGAAAATGTAATATTTGAACACTTTCTGGTTGTCAAACCTTATTTAACATGTTCAGTATAGGTCATGTGATGAACTGCAACTGTGGTTACTCTGATAAGACAACTTTCTGAACTTTATCCATCCACTAAAAAGATTGACACCAGTTGGTTAAAACAAACCGCTAAATTAACTAAGAAAAAAGTTCTGAGAAAAGTTCTAGCATCTTTTGTGTGCGCTTGATTTGATATTTTGTTATCAAATGTAAGGACATGAAGTTTACCAGAAAAAGACTGAGCTAGTATGTGTGCTAGGAACAGAAGTCTTTCTGCATGCAGCTGGCTGCACCGCTCATTGCAGCTGTGGCATTGCAGACCTTTCAGTGTGATTGTAATGAGATAGAGGTCTGTTCACTGACCTGAGCTCTACGTTTCAGAGCTACACACAGCTGGGGACAGATAAGCAGAAACAAGGGCCTGGCTGGGTCAGTGGCCCTAAGGTCGAGTTTTCACTGAAGTGTGGACATCATCCACCCATAACCCCCCTAACAGACTTAGACACGAACAGATACACACATATCTGCAGAACCCTTTGTTGCGGTCATTTAAATTGGTTTAAAGAACAACCTAACTTATTTTGGCTGCAAACCGAAACCCCTGTTTAGTAAAAATGTACTAAAAAAAAAAAAAAGCTCACAACAAATATTTTGAAAGCTCATCAAATATAAAACAATAATTTATTATTTCTCTCATTTTACAAGACATCAAATTGCATTTCTAACTAATGATTTGTTAAACTGTATTATCTTGCTGTAATAGAATGGAGACCTATACAAAAGGCTTTTTGTCTACAACAAACATTGATATCAACAATAATATGAACAGATTTAAATTTTAATAAATGGTTTCACTTATGTAACAGTAGCTGAGCGAAGTATGAACTTTAGGAATTACAGCACCTTTTCTTTAAAATCTGTAAAGCAAAGTTATCGTTTTTGTTGTAAAACCCTGTAATAATGCCTGGAAAGTATATAATGACACCTGCCAAATATTCTGTGATGACCATGAAGCTAAATATCTGCATTACTTTAATAAGCAACATGTATGCAAAAAAAGTACAATATTGCTGACTGTTAGTTACTTGTTGGAAGAAAAAGAAATGCTGATGGTTGTTAATGTTTTCCAAAACTTTTAAAGAGGGCCGAATGGTCATGAATCAGTTCCTTAATATAATATTTCAAACCACAAGCTCAATATAGAAATGAACAGAGCAAATAAGAAAACATGTTCTCATCACTTGTATAAATCCATTGTCCTATTCAATCTTTGAGACTCTCATTGTACCTTCTCTTGGCAAATGGCAAAGTTCCTTCAGACAAGGCATTCATATTTCCTATTTACAAATGATGCCGCATTGAACGAGGCAGGATTGTCTACCCCAATCGGTAGTGTCCTATATACAGAACATTACAGAGCCTACACCGTGGTCACTGACAGTAGGGAGTTGTACACTTGTGTCCCATCGGGGGACTTTGTACCATGGGTCAACAGTTCCTGGATAGTCATCCAATTGTCGAAAATTTTCTTGTTCCGTTTCTTCATCATCTTTTTGTGACTTAGTTCAATGATGTTGAGCTCTTTCTTGTCTTCGGCACTGCCTCCTTGTTCCTTCAGACAGTCAATACGGCTTTGCTTCATAAACTCCCTGCGCTGGCGCTGCTCTTTGGCACGAACGGCGTGCTGCTTGCGCTCCTCTTTGCTCCAGTAGCGACCCATCTTCATTTCGCTGATGGCATCATCATCTGTAGTCATCCCACTGCGCTCCTCTCGGATCCGTAGGGCTCGCTCTTTCAGGAGCTTATCCCGGACGGGCCGCTTGGTAATGTAGCGTGTACCGTCACTGCGGATCTTTACTTTCCATTCCATTTTAGGTCCCAAGTCGGCAGAAGCGACAGGGTCCCGGCACATGCTGACTAGGCTCATCTGGCTTTGGGCGTACTCCACTGATTTTTGCTGGATCAGCTGCATGTAGCTCTGGTAGTGCTGGGCATGGGCTGGGATGTGGGCGTGTTTGTACGGCGACTGGGGCTGGGCATGGCGTCCTGCTTTGCGCTCTCGGACTTCAGGCTGGGTTCCAATTTCCGACTCTTTCAACAAGGTTGGGCGACCCCTGCTGGGGCTGCAAGCCTCTTGGACGGGTGATAGCAGAGGTTTAAGAATTCTGCTGCCACCCGATGTACTCGCCCCTGCTTCCGCCTGATTTTCATTTCCACGCCGCAAGGAGTTGTCCGGCGAGAGCTCCAGAGTGAGCGGCGTGCTACGGCAACTCTCTCCTGTGTTGTATGCGCTGGAGCTGTCCTTGTCGGACTTTTCTGGGAGTTCACTGATGTCCGCTAGCTCGTGGCGTCTTGCATCCACGCTTGTGTTGTAGTTGCGGAAGCCGCTGTTGTGCAGCATCCAGGACTGTTCGCGGCACTGCTCACGCAACTGCTGCATGCGGTGCGCTCGGACTATGCTCAGGCACTCAAGCTCAATGCTGCGGAGCTCCTCGTTCAGAAGCTCCAGCTCTTTGTCAACACCCTCCTCGCCGACACCACCCTGTCCGCCACCTACACTGCCAACGGGCCAGAACAAGCTCTGATCTGGTGTACCACTGCTGCCCGTGCTCCGCATCTGGCACTTGAGCTCCAAAAGTTCACGAAACCGTTCACATTCGTCAGCAGGAAAGTCACCCAAGAAGTCCGCATCCCCATAGTCTGCGGAAATGAAAGACTCGCTGCTGAAGGGGAGGTCGCCACTACCTAAGGTGTCCTGACTGTAGGCGAGCCTGCGACGGCTGCCTAGCGTGGTGGAGGCGCTGGTCTGGTCATCCGCAAGATTCTCTTGCTCAGAACTCTCATCGTTACGAGTGCTGTCATCAGTGCGGCCCACTCCACTGTCCTTCTCATGGTGGTGGGAGAGCAGTGTGGCAGTGTCTGTTGTACCTCCATCTTCCTCGTGCTTCTTCTGTACGAAAACAAGTCAGGGAATGTCATTACTCTGATTTGTGCAAATTTGATGTTAGTCAGCTTCATATTAATATTAATAATGATCAGTTATCATATCAAATATTTCCATATTGGTGCATCCCTATCAAAATATATCTTGTGCATATATATACTGTATGTACAGGCGTTTCCAAATTTTCTAGTTTTGGCATACATATTATAAGAGTAAGCAAGAGTAAACAATCATTCAATACTGTTTGGGATGAATCAGGAAACATTAGTGCTTACATTAGAAATTTAGGTTACACCTTATTTTAAGGTGACGTAGTTACATTGTACTTACTCAAATAAGTACTGAGTAATATTAATTAAAGGGTTAGTTCACCCAAAAATGAAAATAGTCATTAATTACTCACCCTCATGTCATTCCAAACCAGTAAGACCTTCGTTCATCTTCGGAATGCAAATGAAGATCTTTTTGATGAAATCTGAGAGCTTTCTGTCCCCGTTGACAGCTACACAACTAAAACTTTTACACTTCAAAAAGTTCAGATTGAATTTAGGCTTTTATTCACATACAAACATTCATCAACTCCCACAACAATTGTGGTAAACGGAAGCTCAAACATGTTTGTATAACGTATAACTTTCGTATGACGGGAACCAATGTGGTTCATTCTTGTGTTACGCAGCACGTTTGAGCTTCCGCAAGAGCTTTGTTCTCTTGCATGTTTATATGTGAATAAAAGCCTGAATTCAATTTGTTCATCATATAAAGTGATCAAATCTCTTTAGAAAATTCAGACTAGACTGCTCAATTCATATGGATTAGTTTTATGATCTCTTTTTGAAGCATCAAAGTTTCAGTTTCGTAGCTGTCTATGGAGGGACAGAAAGCTCTCAGATTTCATCAAAAATATTTTAGTGTTCCAAAGATGAACAAAAGTCTTACGGTTTGGAACGACCTGAGGGTGAGTAATTAATGACAGAATTTTCATTTTTGGGTGAACTAACCCTTTACTTGCTATAAACTAACTACATGTACTTGCTATAGAGTTATGGTTAGGTTTAGGGTTAGTTACTTGTAACTATACATAATAGTGTAGTAACGTGTAACTACATCATCTTAAAATAAAATGTTACCCAAATTTAATGCAGCAATCTGAGATCTGACCAGCTTCAAATTGGTCAAGATGCATTTGACCCTCTTTACACATGTGCATTGTCCATAAACAGATGCTAATACTAGGTGCAAATGGGGCCTGAACTAGTCATGCTTTCTTTAAACCTAAGTACTGGCTTGCCTGCTTTACCTCCTGGTCAGTGACAGACACAGAATTTATGATTGATATGTTAGATGTCATGCCATGACCGGCTGAGATATGATTGACTGATATGCCTCCTGACGGACTCCACAAGTGACTTTGTGATGGATTTACTGTACCTGCTGGAGCATGCTTGCTGTGAACTGCATCGCTTGATGGTGTTGCTGCTCCAACATATCCATGTGGAGGTCATCCAGGTAGTCATTTCTGTCATCATCCATCCAGCCTTCATCCAGCTAAAGCAACAAGGACAGGAGAAAAGCTATCAGCTTTCAGATGTCCTTCAAAGTTTGTGAACAGCATGTATGGTATGTCTGTGGCTTGTGTCTCTGACCTGTATCTCTGGTCGAGCCAATAGCAGGCACACATTAGGGTGTTCTTCACTGGTTAAAAGAGCCACTGCTTCCTCACGGTTCTGGATCTCAATGCCATTGATCTGAATTGTGGAGTGGAGATTTGTTTAGACAATGCCTGAATATGATGGAATAAGACAAATGAAATTGATGAAATAAAGCAAACCTGGATGATTCGATCTCCCTTTTGAATTCGTCCATCTTTTGCAGCAATGCTGTTTGGATCAATCTGCACAATGAGAAAAATTGGTGACCAAGAATACAATCCCGATTAAAAAAAAAAAAAAAAAAAAAAAGTAATTCATAATTGAAACAACTCGTTTTAAAGAACGTACCCAAGACATTAACAATCACAAAGATGGCTACTTTCATGACACAACTCACCTCACTGACATAGATCCCTGTCTCATCCTCATCGTCAGTCCTGTAGCACACAGTTAACCCCAGTTTATCCTGGATATTAGTTCTGTATAAATCCACTTCCTGAAAGAAGAGAGCGATAATTCAAAGTTATTTGTAAGCTGACTTGCCGAACAGTGTAAACAAAGCAGCTTAATCATAAAAATGTACACAATCTGTTGTCTTGATCTAGACATTTGAATAATTTACTCAGATTAAAGAGTGCTGCGACAGAACTACATGCTGCCACAAACGTGTACATGAACAGAGTCTCATTCATCTTATGTCAACACCTGTAATCTACAAGATACATATGGAGATCACAGCTCTCACGGGGCTGGTATCACAGCAGACATAAAGGAAGAAATTAACTGCCTTAGTCAAACGTAAACAGAAACATATATATGTATATGCTACTGTTCAAAAGTTTAGGGTCGGTAAGATTTTGTAAATAAAAAAAAAAAAAAAAAAAAAAAAAATTCTTTATACTCGCCAAAGCTATATACGTGTGTGTGTGTGTATATATATATATATATATATATATATATATATATATATATATATATATATATATATATATATATATATATACACATATATAGAATAAGACTTTTTTTTATTGTGGTAATGAAAATAGATGGTAGAAATGTCAAAATGTAAAACAATCTTAATGGTCCTAATAGACATTATTTTTTAAATACTGTATAACAGAAAAATATACTCCCTTATGTATTTGCTTTGATTTTGGGGTGAAATATAATCGTAACAGGCTTGACAATTTTCATGAGATTTACCTAAGCAATAATTATCCATTATAAATCTCTCAGACCTTTGACTCAGACCTTCCCATGTTGAGGCAGTATTTGATAAGCTGGTTAGTTTATTATATAACATGATTACAAATTTTTGCTAACACTGCACTATGGTATGAAAAGACCACCAAACATTGTGTATTAATGCATTTCTATCTTACAGCATTTAAAACTCTATTTCTTTTGTCCTTGAAGTGCAATGGAGAGCATTAATCAAGGTAAACAAGGCAGGAGGGTGGTGTTGTTAGGCATTCAGATATGTCCTATCCTGGTCGTTGATCTCTGTCAGCAGGGCCCCTACTGCGGCACCTGGAGGCCCTCGGGGGCCAATGAGAGGTCGTTGAGAGGGCTACGTGCAGAGCATCTGCTGCTATAAGTCTCTGAACTTCATCTCTTTATGGACTCACTTGTGACCCCTCATGACTCACAGCCCACTACTCTCATTACAGCGTGATCTGTCTATGCTTATTGTACACTCAGATCCATCACGCCAGTCGTTAGACTAATTCCAGCCTATCTAATTATCTCTTTTCACCGATATATAAGTCAATGACAAAAGTAAATAATGATATCCCTGTCTTGCATCTGTTCAAGGGAACAAGGCTAAAAAGGGTACTTGATGTCGGTACAGCTGACCACTTCAGTGTCTGTGTGGGGTTATGGAGGGTGTGGTTGGTCAATTCACCAATAGATCAGTGGAGACAGTTTGCATCAGTACTGGCGTCAGCATGTCTTAATTCACGTTTCAGGGAAGACAGAAGACGGAGTAAAGAGAGAGATTCTGTGTGGCATTACCTCATATTCCAACTCCTCTCTTTCTATCTCATGCTGCATTCCCTCGAGGAAATCATTGGGGTCGAAGTATTCATGAGCAGGAGAGTGTCTAGAAAACATATCATACTGTAAAGAACAATAATATAGAGGCACTGTATTTAAGTTTTAGATGGTTGATTAATAAATACATTCTATGAAATGCTAACAGGCTGGGTGAGCTGCCAATTTCACATCTTGCATGTGTCTAAGGCCCTGTTTACACTTGGTATTGAGAAGCGTTTTGGCAAGTAGACAAGGGAGATACATCCTCGTTTACACCTGGTGTTTTAATCTGTCTCTTTTGTCCACTTTCAACCACTTTTGTCCTGATTTCTTTGAGGGGAGGGTCTATGGGTGGGTAAATGTATGGGCTTTTTCAGATTTTTCAATCTAATGGATGAAATAAGCTTGTGCGGTCTAAAACGCATTCGACCAGATTGCTTTCATAGTGTAAACGCTCATGTGGTCAAATGTGTTCGAACAGCCGCAAAAGGCCGCATACTGAAGATGAAGATCGTACCAAGAACAATGTTCTCTCACCATTCCTAAATTTTCTAACATGCACTCACAGCGTTCGGCATAGTCTTGCGGCTGTCAGAACAGAAACGAAAGCCGATGCTCTCTGTGTGTTTTCCGTGTGTCTCCGGTCGCGTTCATATGTATATAACCACATGAGCGTTTACACTACGAAAGCAATCTGGTCGAATGCGTTTTCAACTGCCTCTGGAAGTGGTCGAAAGTGGACAAGCTCAAAACGTTTTAGACCCCATTTACACCTGTATTTAGCATCGTCCACTTGTGATCCGATCCAAATTAAAATCTTAATACCAGGTGTAAAAAGGGATTTTATCTTTAAAATCACTGGAATATGTGGTTTCTTGTGGATAATTGCTTCATAAAACGACAGAAATAGTGATAAAATAGTGATTTTGGAGCTATAACTATCAATTTTATAAAATTATGTGACTCCCAAAGACCTTTTTTTTCTTGGACAGCACCAGTCATAATCTATTTTAATAACTCAACTAAAATCTTTCACAAAATATAAGAATTAATAAGGTAAAAAACAAGCATCTGCAGAAATTAGATATCAGCTCTTTTTTTAAATTTTGGTATGTTGGGAAAAAAAAAAAAAAAAAATCAATTAAATTCTTTTCTCTTGGCTAGCAAGTTCCTGTCAGTAACATGTCACAGACAAACCCCAAGGACACATGCAGTGAGATGTAAGAGGACAATGCAAATTCAAATAAATGAGAGCAACTTAATTTCATGTTGTGCCCAGGGCCAAAACACTGTTAATCTGACAAGTATATTAAAGTCTAGTTGGGCAGGTAGAGTAACTTTTGAATTATGTGCAATGGCACATAAATGCTACATTTGTAATGTGTCTCAGAACTCTCTTTGCTATAAATAGCACCATCTTCACTAGTTAGGTGTCAGTCATAACTGAAATCTATGATATGCATTCTGATTGGCCGAGAGAGCCGTCACTCACCCCTCTGGGAGCAGGTACTGCTCAAGTACATCCACAGGTGGGGAGGACGTAGGCAGCTTGCTGAGGGCCATGATATGTTGGAAGGTGATGTCCGTCTGGGTGCTGATATCCACTACCTGTGCTTCTCCAGTTGGGCCTGTAGGTTTGGGTCTGGGAGCTCGGCGTAGCACCTGGACCATAATGGGCTCTTTAGCCATACGGAAGGCCTCCACTGCCTGGTCGTGCGTCGCCTTGGACAAGTCCTTTCCATTGACCTGTTGAAATGCACAAACATGACAGAATTGATGTTAAAAAATGTTTTTATTGTGTGGAGTTTTGCATAACAAAAACTACTCCATCATAAACAGTAGAGCTGCACTAAGATGACAAATTCAGGGAAGAAAAGCAATAGAAGCAACTGTTACAACAGAACAAAGAGTCTGTAGTGCCTCTTGCCGCTTTCGGGGGTCAAAGATAGACTCAGCAAAACAACAAACAAATTAGAAAGCTCTCTCTTGCTAATTAATCAAGGTCATTAAACAAACTGAACCAGGGGAAACAAATTTAGCTAAGTAATTCAAAGACAAGGGCCTCCCTGGAAGATGATGTGGGAGCTGTACATGAGGAAATGAATGCAAGCTTCAGGGCCAAAGCATGACACACCAATCAAGAGCAGAGCTCTGTTGATGAGGGCTGAAAGAATTGAGAAAAAAGAGGTTCAAAGCAATCTTTTAGTGCAGAGAACCAAGGCCAGATGGGGTCTGAGCTGCACATATAAAGGGACATTTCAAAATGGATTTGTACAGCACTGAAGTTGCATTTATAAAATTGCAATTGTTGCTACCCTTACAAAAAAAAGTAATATGGAGGCAACACAGTCATGCCATAGTACTTCAGTGTATACGTACCATTGTAAAGATATATTACCATTTATTTTTAAATAAATAAATAAGGTGTATAATATATAACTGAGAACAAATTAATTGTTCAAAAGTCCAAAAACATACAGCCAAATTGTAAAAAGTAAAATTTTATTGTTGGTGTATTGCATAAAATATTTCCAAAAAAAGAAATATTCATTACAAATGTCCTGGTTAGGCTGATGTCAGGCTAAACCGAAAAGCTAACGCACCTTCATTTGGATGCAAAAGCATGACAGTTTCTGTTAGTGTGTTTGCTAACAGGATGTTTGACCTTGGGTGAACCACCTTTCTTATCTCAGAGCTTATAGAGCTTTTCCCCATGTTCTCGTCTCAACAAACACAGCATTCCCCATTTGTTCATTTTTGATTTCTAGACGAGAGACAGCTTTGATAGGATCTTTGCTTGAGGCATTCACATCCACTTATGCAAACCTGCTTACACACACACACACACACACACACACACACACACACACACACACACCGACAGTAGCACAAGGGTGTGATGAAATTCAAGGAAAAAACACAAGAAATTGGGTGATGCCATGTTTGAGAACACACAAACATCTTATTAGTGCACACAAAGTGAATATCTGCAAATGCGTGCACACATATATTTACATACAAATACTCAAATAATGGTTTAGCGATTCATTTTCTGAGAGGCTTGGATGGATTTCTCTAGTTGTATGCCATATCCTTTTATATCAAACATTTCTTCACCTTGTCCACAGAATCAAACCTCTCACACAGCTTTTAGAAATGTATCCACTGAAATCCACTGTGCATTCAATTTTCTTTATAAATAAATAAATCACTTGTGAGAAAAATATATAGAGTCTAATTCACAAGCTGCTGGATTCCATTCTCAGATTTTCAAACAGGCAGGATCGGAGCACTTCAGCTTTGAAGAGGGAATATGTTAACTAATAACCAAGAGGATTAAAACTAATCCCAGCCTGAGGGATAATTGGAACATCCAACATGAATCCAAACTCTGAAACTTCCAAACCGAAACAAAGATTTACCATTTTTAATAAATTAACATTATGAAAGCCTTTTATTTTTTTATTTTTGTTGTTGCCAAAATCAATATTCAATATTAACTTAATAGTACAGTGAGGTAAAAACTATGTAAAACCATGGTACATTAATACCATTGCATTTATGTGGTACTTCAACATAATGTAAATCCTTACAAAAAAGGTATGTTTTATTGGACACGATAACATGGTACTACCATGGTAAACTGATTTCAGTACCACAGTATATTTCAAAGTACCACAGTATAACCATCTTATGGTATATTTCAAAACAACATGGTAGTCCCGTGGTAATTTTGAAAATGAACTGGTTAGTAAATGCTAACCAGTTAAATACCATGAAATTATCACAGCACGTGTCCAAAAATATGGTATTATCATGGTACTTTAAGTAATGTTAAAGTAATATTGTACAAAAAAAAAAACACATGCCCTTACAATGCCATGGTATTTACATGGTAAACAAAGGTCCTTCAGATAATATTATGGTATTACTATATCAAGTGTCCAGTACCATAGTATAACCATGGTACAACCATGGTACGTTAAGTTACTACAAATAAAATTGTGGCAGTACAATGGTACATGTCCAAAAAATACAAAATACCAAGGTACCATTTCTTTTACTTTACTGCTGCTGTGAGATTGCAGTTCTTTTCTTTTCCCTTATTTTACCTTTCAACTCTTAACTCCTTGTATTCAGTTGTGTATAGATTTTCTTCTCCTTTCTCCATCAGCTAGTTCAATAACACAATCATCCCTTTCTGTGTGTCTGTCTGGTTCTCGGTAAGACTTAAGTGTGTAGGAATCCCTCTCCTCCTTGAAGCCTATGACCCCGAGACAAAGCTTCAACCCTGGAAACGTTCTGCCTCACTGCCTCTTCAGCAAAGAGGTGGGGGGAACCGGGACCCCCATTCACACAGCTCACCTCTGACACAGTCTCACTGAGGAGTACACGCACCAGAATGGTGCAAACTGAGTCTCTTCACCCTCTGTTTAACACAGACCCACTGGAACGATCACTCACGGATGACACATGCTGTTGCATTAGACAATGAACAGAAGCAATATTCATACATTCTGACACCATATGAAAAGTCAAATCTAATATATAAACTTCATACTTCACATGCTGCTTAATATTTTTGTGTTTATATATCTTATGGACCCAAAACTTTTGGATGGTAGTGTAGCTAAACATAGCCTTAGTCTTGATCTAGATCTGGGTCTTGGCTTATGGCCTTAAACAAGACTGCAATATATTTCCAATATACTAAATGCCCTACTCACCTCAATCACAAATTAGCATGGTAGATTTATCATTACAGATAATTCACAAGAACTTAATGGCTCTGAATGAATCGATGTCTTTACTCTAACTCAAAAGTCGATCCTTTCTTATTTAAAGGTGGATTGGGTTTTATATCCATGATATATAGCAGTGGTGAGTGTGACTTCTTTAACTGGGTATGCTGGGTGGCGCTTCATGTAAAAAAATGTGCCCGGTGCTGATATGTTGGATGGGTTTATTTTATGAGGTGGCTAAATCGTACGTTTTTGCTAATTCGCACATATTTTACGAGTTGCCAGATTCGTATGAATTCGTACGAATGACCTACCCCAAACCCCACCCCTAAACCTACCCGTCACTGGGGTTTAGACAAATCGTATGAATTCGTATGAGTGAGGACAAATTAGCCACCTTGTAAAATACGTACGAATTGGTTGTGAGATAGCACTGGTTTATAATAAGCGAGACACTCACGTTCGCTCTAGACATATCTATGTTAGCCATAGGTATCTATGGTGTTAGCTACTCAGTTGCTTAGACTCATGACACATCGCAACACATCTAAAAGTATTCCTAATATGTTGGACCTTATATTGAAAGTAGCCTACATTTACCTGTTGAGACATGTCTTCACATGCACCCGTAAGAGCTGTGATTGTGATGTTTGAGTCAAAGGAAGCACGACGCGCGAAAAGTGGTTTTGCAAAATATGCTGCAATTCCGCTAGGTGCCAGTGTCGCAGAAACTGCATTAACTTAAAGACTCAGATCTAAATAAGAGATGACAGAGAAACACCATAGCAGGTGTCAATTTAAATGTATAATTATAATATGTAATAGTAATAAACACTATTAGTAGCCTTTCATAAATAAAATAATTAAAACAATTATAATAAATATAAGTACAAGTACAATGCATAAAAAAGTATTCTTTAAAAAATAAGTTGAAATAATGCAAATTGATGACTTTAACAATCAGTTAACAACCTTGGATAGTTACAGGTTAGAGTTACTACTAGCTATATCTTCCAACAGTTTATATGTTTTCTTAAAAAATAAATTTCTCTATGGAGTTAGTTTTGTATCAAATACAATGTGATTTTCATTTATTGAGATCTGGCAGCAACAGTACGTTTTTTCCTCTTGGACAAAAGAGAAATTTGCGGACAGCTTTCCTTGCGCATGAAATCCGCTATTTGCCAGCAAACCAATGAGAACACGGAACAATGATGACGATGCATAAAAACAGAGCATAGGCGCCAAAGGCAGCTGTTGTGGATCTGTTTAACCGAAACCCTCCATACCAAAGATTTGAAGAAAATTACTGTTGTTTGACAAATAAATAAATGGCAGACAGTTAAATACGTATTACCAAAATTTTATCATGTAAGCTTTATGGTACACCTCAAACAAGAGAATTCATAGTAGTTATTATTAGAGAGTCCACAAATGGCTTGGGTATGCAGAGCATTGGCATCTTATATGGACTGCACGCCCCTGATATATAGTCTTCTCTAGTTAGGTGGATTTTTTACATTCTACACATTATGAGTTTAAGAAAAACAACATAAAAAACAAGTATCTTTCAAACTTGACAGATCAAGTTTAAGCTTAAGGCTTTATTCCAAGAATCCCTGAAAGAACATTCTCACAATGTGTTAGTCCCATCTAGAAGACTTAATTCTTCTTTTCTTCCAAACAAAACAGTCCTAAAGAAAAAAATCGGGGAGGGGGTTTACAATTTGTGTGCGTTATTTCATTCAGAATGAGGAAACCTCTTTACAGTTCTGGCTGACTTGAAACACAGCAACCTTTATATGCTGCGGCATGCCATCTCAGTGTGGATTAAGCAGCAAACAGAGGGAAACTAATGCCCCTGATAAGCATGGACGCCTGCTAAAAGACGCCGCTGTTTACTTGCTCTTAATCCTGTTTAAGCATGAGACCTTCTGTTATCCACAGAGGATCAATAGTGGGAGGCTAAATCACTTCCTTCAAGCTTCCTGTGTCCTTGCTTTCCTCCTATAATGAGTTGTCCGTCACTTTCCATTTGAGGAAATACAGTTTCCCACACTCTACCACCCATTTCCTTACACTACTAGCAGTTTTTGAGGTTATAACCAGGCTCACACGATATCAGCGTCCACAGAATTTTTGCAGAATTTGAGGCCATATTTTGGGTATTTTAATATGCTTGCAGAATAATGCAATTGCCCCCAGTAAAATCACTGCAAAAAATTTGAAAAAAGTCTGTAGATCCCATCCGGGCCTGGTCCCAGCCTGGTCTGGTAAACAAGAAATTAATTCTGATGAATCCATACAGTAAACAGCATAAAAGTGTTTTGTTTTAGCAGAATTAGTGAGAATGAAAAGAGGTGGAGATGAAGAGAAACTTGGTTTGCATGTAGTAAAGAAGTGCAGAACTGAGAACTTCAGATCCATCTGCCAGGCTCTCTGTGACACCTGCATGGACTCATCTTCTTTCATGTTAATTACTGTCAATGAGTACACCTGTGGATAATTAGTTATTGCCTTCTAATCACTGTTGTTTAGTTTCCTTTTACTCCTGAATTTTAGCATGACTCTGGGAGTTAAACCTCTGTTTATGCAAGAAACATGTAACCAAATATATGCTGATCAGTGAGGAAAAATGAATAATTGTTCATTCATTGCACAATGAATATGGATAACCACTAATCTGAATATTGAAATTGGTCTCGCTCAACGTCTAAGGAGGTTACAACCAAGGCTTGAAGTTATTTTATTCTACATGCTTAAAATTTAACAGCTGCTACACCTTGTTCCCTTGAAGGCCATTTTTACAAACCAAAAAGTTGAGGTGGCACAGAGTAGTAGTCAACAAATATGGGTTTTTGATTAAGTGATGCAAGAAAAACAAAAACAAAAACAACAACTAATAAAATAAACATTTAATAAATGAATAAATGAATGAATAAATTATAACATCACTGTGACCCTATATAGGAAAATCAGTTTGGAATAAAATGGATGGTTAAAATATAAAATAAAATAAAAATATAATGCAGGCCAATGAGATATATATGCACAATTGCTGAAATTTTACCTCAATATTTACTCTAACACACTTATGTTCTAGTCAGATGTTATCTGTGGGGAATATTATGTTATTAAACAAATATTTGACAAATGATGACATACCATCTAAAAAGCCATCTGGGCAAAGAGAGCTACAACTAGAAATGCTGACAATACCATCTTCACACACTTGCACAACAAGCCTTTAGTACCCATAAATGTTTAAAGTACATATTTAAGACACAACCGCACCGGTATTTTTAAAGCGAGCAGTATTTAGCCACTATGAGAGCGTTCATTCTGAATATAAATGAGATATAATAGCTCTATCATCAGCATTCAAAATCAGCCAACTGCTCAAGCCTAGAGAGTTCAAACTTCTCTGTTAGCATGTTTTATTCATGACTCAGCATGGACACCAGGGAAGCATGTCACCATTCAGCACCCACCCCCCACCCCCCAATTTTATGCTGTTAAATTGTGTCTTATCACATTCTAAAGAATAACAAGTCTCTGGAGTGGAAGCCTGTTCTCTGATGGAAATGTTAATAGCAGTTTAGCTTTTTAGAATTGGGTCTATTAATATAAATGATTCAGAATTAATGGATAAAGGTTGACATGCTTTGCTTTTACTATTTCCTTGTATGCAATTATAAAACAGACAGCAAAAATAGTTGACCCCCCTAGCATTAGACAGAACAAATGGCAGACAGTTGGGACACTTAATCTGATCTTATTTCATTTTAATTGTGAAGAATCTGATTCATCTGTGCAAATAAAGCCGTCCATAAAAATGTGTGGGCACACCTGTGTTTGTCTGTCACCATGCAAAATCACATCTGCGCCAGACTTATGGAGACTAATGACAAAATAATGCTCATCTATTCATATTCTCCACTGAGAATCAGTCTTATTATTAATATTGTGTCACTGTGTATGTATATATAATATATATATATATATATATATATATATATATATATATATATATAAAGACAGCAAAAATAGTAATCTCAAAATGCATTGCAAAAAATAAATACTGCAAATGGAGTCAAAAGAAAATATACATATATTTTATTATAGATATACAAATATTTTATTCAATGCTGAAACTAAAAAAAAAAAAAAAAAAAATCTATAATTATTGCATTTGCATTATTGATTATATTACAGCAAACCCTAGTAAAGTTTATTTTCTTATTTATTTATTTTTTTTTGCCTTGTTTACTCTGTTAGATACAATTTTTTAGAGAATTTACAGTATCTTTAATTAAGTTCATTATATTTATCCATTGGCAAAACTTTGTCTTGTTTTAAGCATAAACCCATTAAAATTTGTGCTTAAGATAAAACTGTTTGCGAGTATTTGAAATCTGTCATTTATGAGGTTACAATTAAGGATACTGTCTTAGAAGGCAGCTTCCTATGTAGGCAGTTGACAGTAGACAGTTTTCAAACAGAACTTCTGCTTCTTCATGCTTTATATGTTTTGTCTGTACCTTGACATGTTTAGTCAAACTGGGTCTGTGCTTAAACAGTTAATGTTATGTCTTTACTTTGCTATGGTAAATCAATATTGTGTCTATAGCACTGTCAATGACATGTCAATATTGACATGTTATGTCTGTATTTCATCTGTCCATTTGTCTCATTCCATCTGTATCATCTCACTTTGTGTATGTCTTTGTCATGTTCTGTCCATGCTTTGTCTACCCATCAATGCCAGCGGAGGAAAGAGTTAGCGTATAAGCATACAGACTGGAGGGTAGCGCTCTCTCCCGAATGGCTGCCGGCCACCTGCTACAGCGTGAAGCAGCTGTGGAAGCGCTGTGGGAAGGACCTGTCCCTGATTAAGCTAACTAGACTACACTCAGTCGATTTCCCCACAGCAATGAGCGTTTTCCCATCCCATCGCTGTAAAGACTAATTAGGGGAAAAAGGGGATAGCAAGTAGGATTGTGATAGTGGAAACAGTTGGGAAAAAACAATGCAACTAAAATGACAAACGGATGGATGGATATTCTGAATTTGAAATCCATCCATCCATAGACATACAGATAGATATAATGATGGATGAATAGCATTATATATTTAATTAATATTTAATATATATAATATAAATCAATATTTATATTATTTGATCTCAATGACAAACCAATATTGGCATCAATATACTACATATTTTAACACTACATAACATTATAATATAAATATTATTCACAAATTCATCATGACTTTTAGTTGTTTCTTATAATTATTATATTTTAAATACATTTTATTACAATATTATTGATTTTATTTTTTAATCATCTTTTATGATTATTTTTAATTCATTTTTATGTTGAGCACTTTAAATTACCATTGTATATGAAATGTGCTATAAAAATAAAAATTCCTTGCTTTGCGAGACATTTAATTTCTGCAAACATTTAGAAGAATGTGAAAAGCCTGCCAAAGTGTGTAAAGCTTTTAGAAAAAAAAAATGCATTAGCTAGCACTCATCCAGTACAAACCTAATCTGTGTCCGAGCTTCAACAGCCTGACTGTTTTGATACTCTAATTAAAATGAAGGTCTTACACGAGGTGCAGACAGGCGCCATGGCCATTACAGGCCACTTCTAGGGAGATTAGGAGCCACGGAGCTGTCAAACACAGTCTCCACCAACATGATGGGCCAACATGGGCCCATCAGGGACAAAGGAGACTAGAACTCCACATGGTGCATACCTTTCCTGTTTAAAGCACCAAGTTCAGCACAGTAAGAGAGATCAAGTTTACTCAGGGATGGCGAGGCAAGCTCGCTGCGTCCTCTCTCGGTTCTAATTATCTTAACTGAAGGGGAAAATGACCTTCTCTCGACCTGTAGCTTTACAGGGACTAATTCTCTTTTCCTTTGAGCGGTTTTGTTAAATGGGGCCGCTACATTGAAATCAATAGGCCTGAACTGCAGTTTTTAAATTTTTCACAGAATTTTGGCAAATGTTGCCAGAATACAACACAAAAGCACAGTGGAAGCTAAGCTGCTCATTCACAATGAATGCTTGCTACTAAAAAAACAAAAATGCACTAAAAGCACATGGTTTGAGGTCAGTAAGGTTTTTTTAATGTTTTTGAAAGGTATCTCTTAAAGATATGCTCAATTATTTAATCAAAAACACAGTACTAATATGCTGATTTGGTGTTTAAGAAGCATTTCTTATTTAAGGCAAGACACCCCTGAACAAGGTAAAAAAAGAACTAATAGATATCACTAGACCTGGGACAATACATCGATTTGCGATACAATGAATCTGGAACGATTCTGATATTTTACAAATGTATCGCGATTCTCTCTCGAATCGATTCTGAGCTTAGTTTTTAACAGCAGATGACACTATGTGCTTTAGAAACACACATAACGTTACTGCTGCTTCCAGTTCCTTTACACACACTACTTAAACCTAAAATAATCATTCATAAAGTTTGAAAAGGTTGAAGTGAATTACAAGGGTGTTTGCAGTGGGCTGTGTTTACATTAATCTCGTGTCATAAGAGCATTCTGAGTGTGTATTTAACCACTTACATGACTCAGCCGAACACAGGAGCGCTCTCCAGCAGTCTTCTTCGTGAGCATTTGAGTGTGGTTAAAAACTAGCCTAGAGTGCCATCTGCTGTTAAAACTAAGTGCAGAATCGATTAGAGAGGAAAAAAAAAAAAAAAAAGGATCGATCCAGATTCATTGTATTGCGAATCGAGAATTGTATTGTCCCAGCCCTAGATATCGCCATACTTCCCCAGTTGATTGATTATATTAGGAATTGCAAACATTTTTTTGTATTACATGTTTTCTGAAATGTTATGTTTAAATATGCAAATGAGGCATTATCTAATTAAACATGCTCATTTACATAAATTCCCTTTAAAGATATATTGTAATTGAAATCTACATACGCAAATAGATAAAGTGCACCACTTAAGTACATTTTGGATGTTTTCTTTCTTTCTTTTCTTTCTTTTTACTTTATGAAAAGCCAAACAGCCCAAAATCTCAAAATCGACAGATGTATGAAAAAACTGTGTTTTTGCCTGTAGTGTCTCACCTTAATGTTGGAAGCAGTTTCTTTTTTCCTGCTTAATATTTTTTGGAAACCCTGATACCTTTTTTTTTCAGGATTCTTTGATGAACAGAAAGTTCAAAAGAACAGAACAAGTCAATATACTCAATATACAAAAGAACTCAATATAGAACATTACAAATGTTTTTACTGTCAACGTGTCCTCACTGAATAAAAGTATTAATTTCCTTAAAAAAAAAAAAAAAGACAGAATATCCTAAAATACTTTGACAGTGGTCTCTTCATTGCACTATTCAGTGGTGAAAAATGACATAACACAAAGACCATAAATAGACAACAATAACAATAAGCATACAGCATAGTCGGATTCACAAATAAAAGTACTCTCAAGAACTGATTCTTTTGAATGAATTAGTCGAAAAGACACACAAAAACTCAAGTGTTATCAGTTTGAAGCGGTTCTTGACTTCCTCACTGAACCTATTACTTTCATCATGTCCAACTAAAGAGTTTTGTAATAATAAACGGCGCTTTAATTAGAAAGAAACAGTCAATTTAGGGCTGCCAATTGATCAAATAATCAGAATAATCACATTTGTCAATATTTGCACTTAGGCGGTAGCTTTATGCTTGAATTGCTCCCATGATATCAAAATTCCTTCTTAAAGAATTTACATACAGGTTGAACAGCATAATTAAATGTGTTAATTTCTAGAGTTATATGCCCTGGAGCACATGGCCTGTGAAATAATTTCAGCGCCCATGAATCTCTCTCTAGGTGAGTGTGTGTTTATGTGAGGAGAAGGCATCCTTCAGTATCAGTTAGCCTCTGGGGAGCTCTAAAAGAGAGAGAGACAGCAAGAGAAAGACAGAGAGAGTGCCAGACACCCTAATGAAGAGGATCTGTATGTATTATCTGGGGATGGGCCCAGTCAGAAGCCTGATCCCCTGCCATCCAATGAACCATACACTTTCTGACAGATCTCCAGATCTCCCCAATAATGCTTAATTTTTAGAAAAGCTGTTTAAATCCCCAAGACTAATATCAATCCACTGCAATAATGCAATTCCATGTCACAATCTACAACACATGCGTGTTTACGCACATGCTTAGAGAGGTCAGAATAGTCCAGCTGGACACATGGGTAAGCGGGCGCCTGGGAAAGGATGAGTCAACAGATCGCTTTCACACTTCAAACGAGTCTTTCACTCTATTCATTAAAAGCCCAGCGACATCCTGCCGCCACTCACAGGCCTTAATTGTGAGTGACCCCGACGCCAGCCAAAGCACTCTCAACATTACCCTACGAAACAACAACCCCCTCTGCCGCATACTTCTCCAGGCACCTACTGTCTGTGTGAGACCGACCGATCGGACATCACAAAGACTGCATTATCTGTCTGTGGAATCTACATTTGCGGTATACATTAACAGTATACTTTCCCAACACAATTGTTGATTTTACATTACCTCCTAACTTTATATTACCTACTAACATATAGACATTGTATACTGTATGTATATACATACAGTAACATACAATAACATAACATACAGAATATATACGATTTAATGATGTCATGCTGTTTGTGGTTGCTGCACTTTCTGAACAATTCTTATGATTTGCCATGACTTTTTAGTTGTCTGTGATTTCTGGAAATGGATTTGAAATTTAAAGGTTATTTCCAGGTTAAAAACTGATAATATAATATAATTAGTGCTGTCAAATCAATTAATCACGATTAATCACATCTAACATAAGATTGTTTACATAATATGTTGTATTATATTTATATATATTGTATATATGTCTGTGTGTGTGTGTGTGTGTGTATACACACATAGGGCTGCATGATTAATCGTATTTTAATCGCGATAACGATATCTGCTTCTCTCGATTGATTACAAATAATCAATATTGGCCTGCTCGCTATTTATCCTGAAAACGTGTTTTTTCTTTGGGATTTGCGTTATCTTGCATTGGTAAGTCTCCACTAGAAGTCATGCTTGTGGTTGCCAGATGCAAAGAGCTCAAATCCCCCAAATAGAGCTTTTCCCTTAAAAGGATATACTTTCTTCCCGGTGTTTTACTTAATCTGTGCAATCTGGCAACGCGCTCCCTCTAAATGCGGAAGAAGCGTTGATGATCTGAAAACAAACATGCGCTGTAGTTTAGCGATCTCCACAGCGAAATTCTGCTTCAATGAAAGTGTCATACAGCCACTCTTTGTTTCTTCACAAGCCAATTGTACTATTTGTGTGACTAAATCTGCCATAATCAAACCTTCAGAGATGAATTTCAACAAATGCAACATGGATCTCCACCTTACTGTTTGCAGATGCACTTTTGCAACTTATGTGACAATTCAGTCTGGAAAATGAACATGATTTGGAATGATTGGAAATGATATTAGGAGTTTCGCCATTTTGTCTTTGGAAGTTCCTAAAGTTTTTACCAGTTTTCATAATGTTAATCAGTTGAAAATGTTATCGCCACTGCAACGTTTTAAAACGCTTAACACGAAAAGAAAACGCTTAACGTGGCTTAATTTACTAAGACAGTGTTATTAACAAACCAAACTTAGTAAACACCATAATAAAGCATACTATGTACAGAAAAGCAGATGAGCCCAGAATATGAACACAACATGTTTAATTTTCCTCCCATAAAAAAAACGCTTAATGTGGCTTTATGTACTAAGACAGTGACATTAAAAGACCAAACTTAGTAAACACTATACTAAAAAAAAGCATACTATACTGAAAAATTGGTTTGTGCAGAATTTGATCTTTTAATGTCACTTAGTAGGCTAGGCTACATTAAGCGACGTTAAGCTTTTTCTTTATAATGTGTAATTAAACGAATTGCGTTTATATTCTGGGCTCATCTGCTTTGCTGTACATAGTATGCTTTATTAGTATGATGTTTACCGAGTTTGGTCTGTTAATATCACTGTCTTAGTACATTAAGCTGTCTTAACATTAAAAACATAAAAAAAAAAAAAGAGCATCGTTCTTTGCTTTACGAATTTGCAGGGTGATCTGAATCTGTGGTTTGTCTCATTTGCAAACGAATTGTGTTGCTTTAAAAATCTAATGTGAATACAGATTACAAAGCGCTCACCAAAACCATGTGTTTTGTATTGATTTACCATCTAACGAAGTTATCGTAGTTGGTTAAATGAAGTCGGTGCGCCACCTACAGGCCTTTTGGGTGAAGTGTAGGTTGGTAAAGAACGTGCAAAAATGGCGATTATAATTGAGCAAAATAATAGTGATTATCAGTTTAACCATTATTGTGCAGCCCTATACACACACACACACACACATATTATGTAAACTAACTTTTATGTTAGATGCAATTAATGGTGATTAATCGATTTGACAATACTAAATATAATATAACAATATTTTTAAATATAAATGTATTAATATCATTATCATCGTTATACAAATTCATATTGCATTTTTTTGGTGTAACATTTATTATTGTTGTAAAAACTCAAAAATTATTAATCGGTTCTGCATAATGGTTATCAAACATGCTATAAAAACTATATTAGTCCTGAAAGCCAGGAATAGAGATTGACTGATTCAGTGGTGTTCTGTCTACCTGGTTTTAAACTTATTCTGTGTTAGGAATGAAAGAACGTGTCCTTTGCTGTTGTTTTCAGCATGGACATCATCTCTCTTCTAAAATGTCTCGGTTTGATGCTTGTTTTATTGGTAAAAGTCAACTGCTCATGTCTAATTTTAGCAATGTCTCATTCAGTACAGAAAAATGGTGCCTCTCTTTGATGCATTACCCCAGACAAAAATGGCAAAAGCGGCATCATCTACAACCAGCACAGAAAACAGCAATATCAAAGCTTCTCAGATGACATATCAATATCATGTGAGGTGTGATGAACGCCATTTGATGTTAAACATGGATGAGCATCTTTGTCTGACAAATCTTTTCTCAGGCACGCGGTGACCCGGCTTTGAGTAACTAGCAAAGTGAAAGTGCCATTAGAGAAACCAGCATGGTTCCCTTTACTAACAGCCTGTCAATCAGAAGTAATTGACAGCAGCATGACAGACGCAGTCGGATGGAGGAGTGGGTCAAATAAAGAGCTCATATGATGGGCTCAATATGTCTTTGTCTCTTTTTTGTTTCATTCAGGCTTTTTTTTTTCCAACAGGGAGTGATTTGAAAAGGCTGACGCTTCCTTTGAAGCCCAACATCGGCCGTTGGGTTGTTAACAAACAGAGACCATTTATTGTTGTAGTGCACACACAAATACACATATATTCACTCTGCCCTTAGCGGGAGAGAAAGCTTTTAGTTCGCTTTCACACAGTCTGTACGATCAAAGCGGAGTCTTTCATAATAGTGACTGCTCTGTCATCAACAGCTAATGCAGAGAAACAGCTGCTGTGGAATATAGTGAAAGGAAAAGACGAAGTGGCCACTCATTAGATTTACTGAAAGCACCCTCCACACACCATACAAACACCAAGTATGCATCCCTTAGTAGGCAAAGAAGTGCTAACAATGTGGTTGTACAATCTTCCTGGATACTTTCATGCCTGAAATACACGCACAAAAAAAAAAAAAAAAACAGCGATTCTAGGGTCAGGAATTAAATAAATTAACATGTTTTAGTTTGTATGAGCTTTTTAAAAGAAGCCCCCACACTGGAACATATAATTCAGGTTACAATTTGTTGATAACTGTCAATTTCTGTGATAATGTGTTTATGGGCGCACATTTACATACGTATAAGTAAGAGCATGTGTCTCGCAGTGTTCTCAGAGGCCCCCTATTGGTTTTCAACTACAGCCTCCCAGCGATATTGTGTCAGACATCCTAAAGCTGTAAGCATTAGGATCACAAAACCCACAGGAAATTAAATCAGAGCTGACAACAATGTCAAACAGTGACATACTGCTCACAAGGACACAGTTCTTACATGCTGCATGACATGGCACAAGTTCAGAAATATCTGATGAATAGAAATCAAAATGCATGTCAGACAAATAAATCATTTTTTTATTTGTATATATTTCATATATACATGGTAATGAGCTCACCAAGTAAACAACTATGTTACGGCAAATAAATAAATAAAATATATATCAATAATATCAATAATCTGCCAATAACCCACTATCTACAAACACTTTCTGTATGTGTAGCTTCAGAACTTATTACACCAATATATAACAAGAAACAAAAGCAACGATTTTTGGATTTGGCTCAAATCTTACCATGCCAAATAGATGGACAGCGATTCACATACAGCAGTGACAATGGAAAAGTTAGCTGCTTTCAATAGAGAAGATGGACTGAGATCAGTCCACACATCAACCCTGTAGCATGACGATTCATAAACTGTCTGTCACACTCAATTTAAGCTATCCCAAACAGTCACATAACTCAAGAAAATGGACTACTGAGGACCACAGTGCCAGAACATCACTCTCCAAAAGTGGCATTTTGTCAAACAATACTTTAAAACATAAATATGATATACAAAACAAAAGCAATACAACAGATTCTGAACAAAACAACTACTAAAACGGTTTGTACATTATTAAAAATTATTGATAATCAAAAACAACTTAACATGACCGTGGAATAAAAGTCCACTAAGATTCATGCATGGTACCACCTTGAATTTATCATACATTATTTATAAAATGATTGATATTAATTCCAACAAACAACTTTCTGTGAGAAAAAGAAGAAAAGAAAGAAAGAAAAAAAGAGAGATCAGTTACCTGGCATACTTCATACAGCAGTTTGTATTGCTCTTGAGGCTTCTGTAGAGTACAGACTCTGCACCCCATCATGGACAGATCAGACCATCTAGTTTTTCTCTTGGAGGAGAGCAGGATCTCAGTGCGCTCCCTCCCTCCCTCTGTCTCTCTCTCTCTCTCTCTCTCTTGCTCTTTCACATGTGGCTGCCCTCTTGACCATACACCTTGTCTTTTCTTCCTTCTTCTTCAGTGTTTCTCACTTCCTTTATTCTGTAAGATTTGCACAAGCTCTCCAGCATGCATCATTCAGTATGAGTGTGTGCATAAAGGTCTGAGTCAGTCCCCCTCTCTGAATCTGTCTGCTAACACCAGCAACACTCTACTACTTATGCACGCCCACTCATGCATATTAAGCATTGCCTCATTGAATATTCATAAGGGGGCTGTCCTACAGTGCTGCTGTGTGTAAATTGTGATTTGGGTGCATTTAAGTCTGCTTAAAATGAATTTATTATTCGTTCCACCTGATGTGTAAACACAAAGACATTATGCCAACAACGACTGTTGAATGGGGTCTGATAATTATGCAAATTGAAATAATTTGAGACAAGTCATTCAAACAATTGTTAATGCAACAAAAGAGAAGCACTCATGTAAGATTTTCTTTTCTCCACTAATATTGAAGCATAATAGAATTTTTATTAAATTATAAAAACAATGAGCAGAGCGAACGTTCAGTTTCGTCTTTATTTCAGTGACCTTTGGTATACAGCATGCATGAGGAATATAAAATAATAATCGGGGCAATCCTTGGAGCTTTTTCTCTGCAAATAAGTGGGCTGACGGCCAAGCAAACAAATCTAGAAACCGAACATTTCTTTCACCTCAACGACCATGCTGAGGAGACTGATGCAAAACGACACGGTGCTCTTGGTTCCACGCTAATGCGTGAGTTGCCCTTTACGGCACCATAGCTGACAATAGGGCAGTGCAGACCTGGCATCGGCCATGTCCAACACTGTGGTGCCACTCAGCCAACCAAACATAAGTGCCAATTAGAAGAATGTTGAACCGTGCTGAGGCAGTGTTCCTTAGTCACACAATGGGAACTATGATATTATTTCATTCACTAATGGGGCACTGCTGTACAACAGGTTGCTAGTAGTGTTGTTGGTACTGAAATTTTAAAAATGTGACGCATTGAGCACTGTTGAGTGGATTCGTAAACACAACTGGCCATTGCGTTCACTCGCTCATCAGATACGACTGTGATTGGCTACAATGATCAACGCTTCAAAAACATTGTAAATAGACATCAATGACGCTCTTCACTAAGTCTTACACACATATTGAAAGCAGGCATCTATGAGCAGACTGGTCCGCTGATAGATGCCTGTTTTTAAAAACTCCTGCTCCCACTTTCAATACGCTTGCAAATTCAAACACTTCCGTGTGCTATCAAACGCTCCCATGCGTTGATCATTGTAGTCAATCACAGACATATCTGTTGAGTGCTTGAACACAATGGCCAATCAGAGGTGTTTGCGAATCCGCTCAACAGTGCTCAAAGCATCACATTTTTTAAATTTCAGTACCGACTTGGTATCAAAGTTGGTACTTTTAACAACACTAGCTGCTAGTAGGATCATTTGCATGAAGTTAAACTCTACTCAACTTTGTCGCTCATGTTGCCAATTCTGGTTGAAAGTAAATGACTACTGCCAGTGTACCCCTTTAATCCAAAAACACAAACCGGTCTATACAAAATAAATAAATAATTTGTTTTAAAATGAAACAAGGTAGGCATCACAACATTATAATGTACAGTATGAAAAATGAATGATTTGATAAAGATTTAATTTATCAGTGTTACTAATTTGCTGTTTTTAATAAATATTATGCACCGACACAAAGATAATCTAAATTCATACACAAATATCCAAGTCAACTAAAAAACAAAAGTTGATATCAATGGGTATTTTAAATGCAAGTCGGAATAAATAGAGCACATGTTATTACTTTATGGCATGACAGCTGAACGTCTGTCCACATTCCATACGTCTCTTTGTATTTTCATAAAAACGTTTTGCAGTCCAAAGATATCAGGAATGGCTTGCCTTGTTGTATATTCAGGGTTATCAGATAAGAAAATATTATTTCAGACGTGAATTTAAGCTGCCTCTGCCCTGTATGAGCCATCATCTCATTGACCGGGAATGTGTCATGAGGGAGCAGCACAGGAAGGTAGTTGGCATGGACCATCCTTTCCTACCAATCTCTGTGAGAAGTGTTAGGGTGAGAACTGAAGTATTTCTATGTATGTTCATGTTTAATCTATTGGCAGTGGTGGGATTTCCTCAGACCAGATGTTTCCATATGATACTTAACTGCCCCAGTTTCCTGCCATTTCCCAGTCTAGCTCCATAGGATCATTCCACTTGGAATGTTCACATCCTTCCTGGACCATCCTGTTGTCCTCTCTCAATGCAAGCATAATCCCTTTCCAACGTCTCTGGTTTTGGAAAGACTGACAGCCCTGAACGTTTGAGATCAAATGATGTTATCAGAGCTCATGGAGAAAACAAAGGACTGCAAGAGGCATCATGCCGAGCAGATGATAAGGGTTTAGTTTATTTGAAGGTACGAATTCATAATTTGGATGTCTTTCTTTCTTTTCATCATCTTAATGTTTCTATATTCAGTCCCTAGAGCTATTGTTTGGCCTTGATAGGAGTGTGTATGTGTGTATGGATTAGCCTCTGACCTGCTTAAGGCTGAAATGATCGAAGAGATTTACAGACTCTCGAATGATCTCACCTGAAGCAAGAAGATTACTTATATATATATATATATATATATATATATATATATATATATATATATATATATATATATATATATATATATATATATATATATATATATATATATATAAAATTCATCTTACTCAGTTAACACATTTACTTATTTTAATTTAATTCCAACAAATTCAGAATTTCATTATTTTAATGCCGACAAAATTGCTTGATTAATTGTGATTCATTATTCTAATCCACCGACCACTCAACTACATACAAATTAGTATGTTGTAAACATATTTGTCATTGTAACATTTTGCTGTTGTGCCAACAGTGCACTTCGCCTCTTTTCCTGGGGAACTTATTTTTTCCCTCAGATTTAAAAAAAAAAAAGGTCATTAGTGAAAGTAGGACTCCTGTTGCCTGAGCCAAACAAAAGAAGCAGCCCAAGTCACAGATAATGATGTTTCTCGGGGTGTCACGAGCCACATGGGAGGTGGAGGAAGGGCCAGAGAGGAGGTGAGTTGACATGAGGGGGTGGCGGCTACATCATCCCCACTTTAATTAAGACAACACCGGCACTGGGAGAGCTGTGTCACCCTGCTCAGGAGCTAAGCTCTGATGCAAACATTTATATTCATCGCCTGTTCCTCCAGGTGTCTCGCTGTGGCCCCATTGGACCCGGTTTAACAGTTGTCTCTGTTGATGTTTTAACAGCCACAACAGGGGGCCAAGGATCTTAGTAGCATGAATTCTTTGTTGAAAACAACACTTTGAATCCAACTCTAAGGTACATGCATTCATTTCAGGTTGAATTTCACATTTTAACATCAGTCGTTATTAAATTCTTTTAAAATAGTTTTGTATGACATTTAATATAAAGAGAACTCTGCAATATTTATCTCTAAAGGAGAAATCATCTTTAAAAAAAACAAAGCAAATATACATAGGTAATAGTTGTATAGGGACTAATACTGCACACAGATCTCACAATGCAAACCTCAATAATAATGACAATCAGTGAATGTAAAAAGATGAGTTCCTAACATCACCACACAACAATCAACTACCAGTAAGTGACAAAATCGATAACATTGGTATAAATAACAGCAAAACAATAATCATATAACAGTAACTACTAGGGCTGGGTTAAAAATATTGTTTCTCAACTTTAATTGATTCTCACTCTGAAGAACCGATAAATCTCAAGAATCAAGCTTTCAATCTATGCTGTTGGTTGATGAACAAAAAAATTGTCATTTTAGTTTTAAATATTAAATTTTTATATAAAAAAATGAGTAGAAACATAATTATGTCATTAAAAATGTATTATTATAACATTAATATAAAAACGTCTTGAAACGTATGAAAGCCTACAAATCAGTTAAACTTTTAATTATAGTGATGTACCAACTGGGGTTCCCTGTATAGTTTACACTATTAGTTGAGAGATTTTTTTTTTCTTGAGGAAATTTACCATGTACTGTACCTGATAGATAACAATGAATCAATATCGAATTCAATTGAACTAAATTGAAATCAAATCGAATTGGGAGCTTGGATCAAAATCGAACCGAATCATGAAAATTGTGTCAATGCCCAGCCCTAGTAACCACAATTTATTCATGCCGTAATGCATGCTGGTATCTCTCAAACCCTTAACAAATCAGCAACAATGTTCAATATGGAATTGTTCACACTCTATTAGACTTATGGGGGAAAGGGGAAATATTGTTTGTCTAATGTGTGCATTCAAATGTAATTAATATATGTTATAAACCCAAAAAGTCTACTAAACTAGTCTGAAATACCCCTTGTTTCTCAATGAGAGTACATGGCTAGCTGTATCTCCCTGCAATTTGTGTTGGAGATCAGAGTTCAACCCAGGTTTGGATGGGAGTTAATGGAGCTGTGACCCGGCATTTCTGAAGTACCACTAGGCTAAATGTCATACTATCACTCTTCCTATTGGACAGTTTAAGCTCTGCGAGGAAGAGAGAGAGATTCAGAGGTGCTCATCACACTTTTATAGTGGGGTAGAGTTTAAAGAGCAAGAGACTGTTAGACATGGTGGAGAAGGAGAGGACACTGCAGTGATGGACACACAAGATGATGAGGACACAAACATTTCAGCACCAAAGTAACACTCTGGGAGCATTTTTAACAGTTTATATACACACACACACACACACACACACACACACACACACACTACTAAATATTCCACATTTTGCCAAAAGTTTTAGGACGCCTGCCTTTATGTGCAACTTTAATGACATCCCATTCTTAATCCGCAGGGTTCAACATGGAGTTGGCCCACCCTTTGCAGCTATAACAGCCTCAACTCTCCTGGGAGTGTGTTTACCATTCTTCTAGAAGTGCATTTCTGAGGTCAGGCAGTGATGTTGGCGAGAAGGCCTGGCTCGCAGTCTCCACTCTAATTCATCCCAAAAGTGTTCTATCGGGTTGAGGTCAGGACTCTGTGCAGGCCAGTCAAGACCCTCCACACCAAACTCGCTCATCCATGTCTTTATAGACCTTGCTTTGTGCACTGGTGCACAGTCATGTTGGAACAGGAAGGGGCCATCCCCAAAGTGTTCCTACAAAGTTAGGAGCATGAAATTGTCCAAAATGTCTTGGTATGCTGAAGCATTAAGAGTTCCTTTCACTGGAACTAAGGGACCAAGCACAACCCCTGAAAAACAACCCCATACCATAATCCACCAAACTACACTTGGCACAATGCAGTCAGGCAAGTACCGTTCTCCTGGCAACCGCCAAATCCAGTCTTGTACATCGGATTGTCAGACAGAGAAGTGTGATTCGTCACTACAGAGAACACGTCTCCACTGCTCGAGTCTAGTGACGGCGTGCTTTACACCACTGCATCCGACGCTTTGCATTGCACTTGGTGATGTAAGGCTTGGATGCAGCTGCTCGGCCATGGAAACCCATTCCCTGAAGCTCTCTACGCACTGTTCTTGAGCTAATCTGAAGGCCACACAAAGTTTGGAGGTCTGTAGCTATTGACTCTGCAGAAAGTTGGCTGACCCCGCTCTGTGATTTTACGTGGCCTACCACTTCGTGGCTGAGTTGCTGTTGTTCCCAATTGCTTCCACTTTGTTATGATACCAACAGTTGACCATGGAATATTTAGTAGTGAGAAAATTTCATGAATGGACTTATTGCACAGATGGCAACCTATCACGGTACCACGCTTGAATTCACTGAGCTCCTGAGAGCAACCCATTCTTTCACAAATGTTTGTAGAAGCAGTCTGTATGCCTAGGTGCTTAATTTTATACACCTGTGGCCATGGAAGTGATTGGAACACCTGAATTCAATGATTTGGAGGGATGTTCCAATACTTTTAGCATATATATATATATATATATATATATAGAGAGAGAGAGAGAGAGAGAGCAAATACTATCTTCAGAAGCCATCAAGATATCTCACAACACAGGCACAAAAGCACACACCTGAAACTATTAGACACCGGCAACCATTTGGAAGGATTTTTCCAGTGACAAAGCCAGAAAAATTCCTAAAATGGGGTCGAGGACTCATAATAAATGAACAACTGATAGTGAAAAGCTGTCAGACTCCACGCTGAGAGGATAAAAACGGATTTAGATGTGAATAAATTGGCAGAGGTGATGACAGAGGTGGGACTTAACTGAGGTAAGTTCATTCTCAGCCTCTGACTGGCACATCTAATATGTCTTCGGCCCTGGCTGGATTCCAGCGAGCAGTCATCTGCCCTCGCCGGTACAAAGCGGAATTAACCACTATAATAAGGGCATTAAAATCAGGGCCCAACCTTTGCCACAATAAAACCTCCTCACTTGCAAACCCAAGCCTAATAAAACAATATTTACGGTTCATTATCTAAATGCCATGACATTCTTTTACGGAGCTAACTCCCAGTGCTTGTCACCACCACTATTAGACAGAATATTAAAAGATTTCATATTCAGCTCGTGGCTCTTGATTCACTGGAAGCGAATTTTATCAAGCGTTTGACAAAAGCACAGCTGCTTCTCGATCAGTTTTGCTCTGTTTTAGAGTCACTTAATCTGATTATACGGCAGAATCAACAACATCTGATCTTAAATTAGTACAGACATGATCTGTATTTGTTGAATGAGGTGATTTATGAATTTAGACCTTGGCATGACAATCAGGGGTCCTTATTAGGACAGAATCTGCTATCTTTATTCAGCATATGCTTTTACCCAAAGTAATTTACAAATAAGAAAAAGCACAAGCAATTTATCATTAAGGAGCCATCGATCATAGTTTAAATATCCCAAACGGGACAGCAGGGGCCATTGAGGTTACACAAAAACCTTGTCAACATCTGAACAAACCCAGTCAGAGATGATTACATAGAAAAAAAAGAAGAAGAAAATAATCTGTTTAGTCTTCCAAGCATTTATGCACTGCAAGCCGATCAGGGAATTTCTAGGAGATACGTCCTCTACTACAGGCTTTTGGGATTACCTCTGACATGCCCTGTACATTTCTACTCTGATTACTTATTTATAGGATTTAAAAAAAATAAATAAATTAAAATGACTGCCAGATGTTGTCTTACCATTTTCACCTTTGCCTTTGAGGGCACAACCTAATCTGTAGTATTGTGCTACCCAAGCCTAAAAGTACTGGTAGCACAGACCTATTTTTTAAATGATGGTATTGTACTTAACTTTTTAACCCTGGGTTATTGTCATTCTAAACACTGCTTTTAACCCCGGATAAAGGAACATTTTACACTTGTAATTTAGAAGCGGGTTAGCACCGCTTTTTACCCGGAGTAATGAAACTCTGCTCCGGGGGCAGGGTTAGCACTGCTTTTGTGGTGTTAACCCCGCATTACAGTGCCAAACTTGTACAGTGTAAGCAATGCGGTGTAGGAATGTTACTGCTAGACGCTTAGCAACAGACAACCAATCGCATACTTTTATTTGCCCGCTTTGGACAGTTACGGAAACACTGCACATTGTATATAAACAGTAAATTCAGCATTTGAGAGGAAAAAAGTCAAATGCTGACAGAAAACATGACAATTTGAATGAAGAAGAAACAGTTTCATTCTTACCTTTCAAAATGTCCATTCAGCATAAACTCGATAATATATGTAAATAAGAACGTTAACCCAAGGTTTAGGAATGTACAAAGTAAAACATCAACTTGTGAATACCCAGGATTAATTGTTAACTCCGTTGAAATTATGAGCAGTGTGAAACGTGAAAAAGATAACCTAGGATTCCAATTACCCGGGGTTTAGAATGACCCAGGGTTAACTGAAAAGCCCTATTTAGTTGTATTGAAAGGATTTTGCATTTGTTTTCAAAGCAAAACACTGAATAAAATGACTCAATCGCAGCCAATCAAACCATTTCATGTTAAGTGTTAGAACACAACCAAAGCTGATACGGTGTGCACTGTATCACAAGAGCTGGCTGATAATCCTTCCTCTCCAGCAACCTGTCACTCACTTGAGATCACATCAGTTGGCAAATGCCAACAATCCAAAGATCCAATAAATCCTTGTTCAAGATCCAGTTCAATCTTATATACTTCACAATAGAGAAAAAAAACAATTTTTATACTGAATATAAATGCTCCAACAGGGTCTACAATGTCCGCTCACTTTGTGCTATCGCACTTCCTGTCTGTATTTTCCTCCAAACACATCCACTTCAGACAATACAAATCTCGTTAGTGAGTCGTTTCAAATCGGATAACATGTCAAAGTGTAATCAGATAACAATCAAAGTGCAATTTATCAAATCTTCACCCCGGATTTGCCGCTCCGCATCGAAACGCAGTCGTTTGGAGGTTTAGACTGCAGTCTCTAATCATTTTAGCATTCATGAAAAATTCATTTGTAACAATTTCCATTATTTAATGTCTTATTTTCCAAAAGGTTAGCCAATATTGACTTCTTTAGAACATGCATGAAAAAGGTTGATATGTGCATGGGAAAAATGTCGTATCGTAAATGTATCATAAATCATCACTAGATTTTTGTAAAAACAAAAAACAACACACACAAAAAAAAAAAAAAAAAAAAAAAAAAAAAAAACAGTGCTAATGAGGTGAAACTGTGTGTAGTAAAAACTAACAAGTGCTTTGAAGACGGTTTTCAAAAGCAGAAGACAAATGCTAATCAATACTGTCATTTGGGCGCTTTTGAGTGTATTTGTTGTTTCTTTCAAATGTCTTTAAGCAACAAAGAGCCGGTTTCCCCATTAGCGAACGCCGTAGTGTTCTCTTACTCCAGGGTTATTAGTGTGGCTCTAATTCCCTAAGAGCTGTTGTCCCCACACAGAGCTGCCTGTTTGTTTGAAGATAATTTTACCCTAGTCTTCACATAGCCCTTCTTTCCTAGCTGAGAATGGGGGGGAATGGTTGTCTGAGGCTTTTAAAAAGACCCCAGGTCCTATAATTTTCATCCAATTCAAAACTTCATTTGTGCTGAAGTACTCTGCAAATGCTGTCATTATGGCACACAATACTATGGCTCAGTTAGAGGGGCATCAGACTCCATTAAGCAGGAGAACAGAGGAGTGTCTTAACCATCGGCTGCCTGACAAAGAAAGAGAGTGAGTGAGTGAGTGAGTGAGCGAGTGAGCAAAAGAGTGAGAGAGTGTTTTGCAAATAGAAAAATGAGCATCTCCGCCAGCCAATATGTGCCACACAGTTGCTAACACCTGCACAAATAGTTCAATGCCTAAGGGGAGACAATACCTTTCTGTCTGTGTGCTCCTAATGAGTGAAGGGCATCATTTGATTATGAACTACAGTTTTTATGCTGCCTGAGGAATCACAGGGTACATTTTACAGGTTTATGCACATTTTCCTCAAGACCACAATCTAGCCGTTAAATTTAATAAATTAAATAAATTAATTTAATAAAATAAATTTTATTTTAAATAAAGAAATTTAATAAATGAGCAATGAAAGACAAGAGAGGAGGCTTTTTTTATATTTAATTTTTTCATATTATATTTAAATATAATATTAAATATACTTCATGAATATATATATATATATATATATATATATATATATATATATATATATATAACAAAAATATATATAAATAAAATAATTAATACTAAACACATTATCAAATTAATTAATTTCCAAAATGTGTAATATTGTTTATATATATATATATATATATATATATATATATACATATATACATATATACACACACACACACACACACATATATATAAATAAAATAATTAATACTAAACATAATCTATTAAAATTTATTTAAATATATGCA
>CM074440.1:8102877-8130377 GCA_037101425.1 Elopichthys bambusa | reverse complement strand
ATCAGCGAGTATCAATAATCTATTTTCGTCATTCAAAAAGGGAAACCAAAACCAAGACTCCAAATATACAAACCATAAACAAAATATCAATCATGCTGATCATTTTCTTCATTCCAGTCGGCTCATGTTATTATAAAAATATTTGTGCATTCGAATGGTAAGATGACGTAAAATTATAACAGCCTTCTGTCTGTACCGTCTTGACTTCTTTGCGCGCTTTCATCACTTTTGCTTTCATTCTTGTGCACTGACTCGTTCGCCAAGATGAACAGCCAATCTGAGTTCTCTCTCTCACCGACGGCACCAATTTAACATGCTGAATTGGCCCAAAAAACCCTGTTGGCATCCGACTAAAGCCCACAGAAAAACTTTATGAACCACTCTTATATATAGTAAAAAAGAAAAATTCAGTCTAAAAATCGGAATAAGATTGTATTGTGCTAAATATGTATGAGAGTAGTTTATGTTCATGTATTTTACTTCATATATAATTTATAGAGATGCACCGATTGCAATTTTCTTGGCCGATTCAGACTTTTTTTTTGTAAGTGTGATCTGCCGATACTGATTTTTGCCGATTCCGATTTTCTTTCTAAGAACTATAATACAAAAATCTACTTTTCTTCAAAGCAAAGTTTTATTTTCATAAAAAAACAAAAACAAAAAAAAAAAACAAGTAAAAAGTCAGTAATAAAATAAGAACAATTAAAAAAATTGCAAACAACAGCACAAATAAATGCAATAGAATAAAGAGAGCTATGAAACTATTAAGTAGGTTTTTATTCGGGTAAGAAATACTACAGAATTTAAAGTAATCAAATGTAAAGTAACACACCCAGTGTTATTTTACATTGGTTACCTTAATTTCTGTAGTCTTTATTGTAAATATTAAATACAGATTCATTCTTACCATTAAAATGATAAAACGTATTCAGTCAAGAACAGAAGAGAGCGAGAACGCGCAGCTGGCATTATTGTCTGTGCCGTAACAAAACGGATCAGCACGGAATCGGTAAGAAGTGAGACCGATTCCGATCCCTGGCCTATCGATCGGTGCATCTCTAATAATATATAAAGTATAAAATAAAGTATAATAATGTGTGACTATACATCCTCTTTTTGCTTGAAAAACGAGAGATGCAGGCAGTGAAATGGGGGAAAAACTCAAGGTCTCATGACACATTTTAAAAAGTTTTAAAAGTTGAAGTGATTTTTAATTTGAGCGCCGCATTTTTAGAACTTTGTGTCATGCGCGAGATGCTGCAAAAGATGCAAGACACGAGCACAACGGTCATACAAGTCTGTCTAGACTGTGTTTAGACAAACAACAACAAAAAAAAAAACTATGGAAAAGTAGTGCATTGGTAGAAATGCATTCTGTGTGAACAGCCCCTAAAGAAACCAAATTATTTGTACTAAACACAACACCAAATTCTTAATTCACCCACAGGTTGTCCCTAAAGCATCTTTTAGCTTTGTTAAATTGGCATTGCTATAAAGAACAATTCAATGTGATAAATAAATGATATCAGGAATAAATCAAAATATTACCCCCTTGTTCAAAATTTCACATTGGAGAAACAATTGTAGAACCATTTCTGTCACTTCTGCCTGCATTCTTCTCAAACATCTTTAGACAAAGACAAACAGGCTCCTCTTCACAAAAGCATAGCTGATCTTTCTCTCAACTGTTTGTTGAGTTAAACACAGCCCTTGGGGCAACCAAAAGAGCATTCTGTGTTGTCTGCTGGTTGTTTGGGGTCAGATACTGAACAAATGTCAGTATCTGCTCTGAGCTTGACCCTCAAGATTCCTCAAGCCATACAATAGTACATTTAAACTTAAACACTGTCAGAAACCAAAACAGTCTGCTTTACAATTCAAGCTCTTTAAACACAGACAGACCCAATGTTAAACACAATACTCTCAGAAAAGAAAGTCAGCGACTACAGAGATAAAAGCATTGTGAATCATGCAGAGTAAACCACTACAATGACAGATGCACTAAACTGTCCCCCCCAAATATGTGGTGATGATGAGCTTTGTTATTACTGAAGTGAATTATTATTTGAATTATACAATTACTGTTCATTTATGATAAAATAAAAATAAAATCTCCCTTACATAATGCAAGAGGCTTCCATTATACCTTTCAGCCGTCTTTTTTTCCCCATGACCTTTACAAAATGTAATGTGATGGTACTATAACACAATGATGGTATCACATTCATTTGCAATGTTATTTATATGCTACTAAAATGTAATTCAAAAGAATACCATGGTATCACTATTATAGCATTGCCTTGAGAAACATGGCAATACCACAGTAATTGTTTGGATGGTGATTATAAGTGCTGAAGCAAACCATACCCTACATCCTTAAACAGTGGCAAAAAATTTAAAAAAAGTACATTAAATAAATATAAGGTCTTAATTTGTTTTTTTTTTTTTTTTTTCTTTTACAAATATTTGTAAGAGTCATACTTTCATAACTCTACTTTTTTACAATATGGTTATTCAACCAAGAATCAGTCATTAAACTACAATTCAGGCAAAGAAGAAAATTATCCCTAAAATACATTTTATCCTTCAAGAACGGGTGCTGTGAGTGTTTGAGGTTGCTGAAAAATAATTTTCACAACCGATTTGTCCACTAGAGGGATCTCCTCTCCTCCTGTCTAATTCATCTCCAGTGGAATGGTTGAATCCAGCTGGCCTCTTGGCAAAAGGCAGGGCAAACAACATCACATTCCCTCAGTCTCTTAAAAACAAGACATTGTAACAGGTCAACGGAGACCTGCCTCAACAGACAACAGCCCAACTTAAACGCCAAAGCACATTTTTTCATTGAGCACATAAATATTTTACAGTAACGGCACACCTGGCACCTAACAGCCTGTAAATTCTCTCACTCTGACAGAAAAAGTTGTGTAATGTACAGTTGGGTCCATTTTGTTGGAAAATACACATGGTAATGCAATATTTGCCACTATAATGCTTAAACCAACAGTGTTTGTGTTTTAGCATAGATGAGGCAAAAAGACCTGATATGAATGAAGCATGAGCATTTTCAACTGAATCTTTACTGACGGTGGAAAAAGACGGCTGCGCTCAAGGATACACTAATTCTTTGAGCATTTTAAGACCTTGAACCCAGACACATAAACTTGTGACAAGTCTGATGTCACTGATTTGACAACATATGGAAAAAGAGAGAAAAAGAGCTCTCAAATCTCATTAAAGGTTTGAGTTCAATTTAAAATATTCAATCAGGTTGCAAACATCAAACTATTATTAACATCAAACCAACTTAATAGATGACTTAAATTTCTGTCTGTTCAACATAAAATGGTCACATTGCTTCAAAACACTTGGAAAACTTGGACTTGGAGACCAAGCAATAGCATAATAGTCTCTTATGCTCACCATTTATTTGGCTCACTCATTTATATAACTTAAAGAGAAAATCATTCTTATCAATGTACAGTAGAAAACAGTTGTGCTGCTTATTTTTTTTTGTGGAAACTGTGGTACTTTATTTAACAAAGAATCCTAAAAGAAAGTTAAAAAGAACGGCATTTACTTGAAATAGTAATCTTTTGTAACATTATACAAGTCTTTACTGTCACTTTTGATCAATTTAATGCATGCTTGCTGAAAAAATTTGTAATATTTTTCTTTCGAAAATGTAAATATGAATATTGAATGTATCCAAGATGGATGGGAGACTACGAGTGTAAGAGTGTTAACCTTATATCTCAGTTCATTTAAGGTTTATTACATTCTTACTTACGGCGAGAGCACCTGGGTGCAGGGGCTCTAGCAGGAGTGCAGCTGGAATGTTTGTGTGTATGCATACATTTACCCAGCCATCCCACACCATACAAACATTTCTCTCCCATCATGCAGCACAGAAACAGCTCTGTCTCCAATGGAGCTTATCATATACAGAGCAGTTTGTGTGTTTGCATGTGCATGTCTATTTTTAAGCCAGAAGACAAATTTAAAGGAATTATAACATGAATAAATAAATAACAGTTCAAAGTACTATTAAAACAATCTCAGAAACTGGGTTAGAGTTCAAAACCTTCTACACAAAGCACAAAACACAGATTCAGTGTTTAAAAACTTCTTTCTATGGTAAAGGTATAGTTCACAGAGAAAAGAGAGTCGGTAACATTTTACAATAAGGTTTCGTTTGTTAACATTAGTTAACTACTTTAGTTAACATGAAGTAAGAATGAACAATACTTCAAAAATATTTATTAATCTTGGTTAATTTTAATTTCAAACTTTACTAATACATTATTAAAATCAAAATGCAAATGATTTACCAAAGAATCCACACCGAATACAAATAAATAATGCTCAACTGAGACATTCACATTGTTGAAAATAAATAACTATATCCCTAGCATTAGGATCCTTTGAAAGGTAATGTTATTTTTAGTCCTGCATCGCTGTTCTCTCCTCGTCATCTCACTAACACGCAAAAGTGATCAAAGAACACTCCCTTTACAATTGCTGGAGCTGTCAATCAAACAGTGCAAGTTTATCAGTGGCAAGTCTCGTGCCAAAACTCCCGTTTTATTCAACAAATCTCTTACGTTGTATCTGCACTGTTAGTTATGATAAAAAATTTAAAAAAATGTTAATGTCGCGGTACAATGACGAGATCGCTGCTTTCATGCGCTCGGCAACATGTCTGTGATCGACTAGAATGTTCATCACTGCAACCTTTCATGCCACAAACTTGATATAATGCCATAAATGTAAATTTAATGCTATAATCAACACTTTTCACGATTAGTTAACCTTGAGAGCTGTAATAGTAAAAATGCCTTTTATTTATAAATTATGACAATTTTTTATTTAAAAAGCATACTAATGCTATAAGTGCACCCCAGGAAACATTATAAAACAATAAGCTTCACAAGTCATATGCACAACCTTTATACTTCGTTTATGTTGCGAAGTATTCGTTTTTTTTTTTTTTTGGAGCTTATCTATTTATATCTATATCTATTATCAATTTTTTAATTGTACGGAAAAGAGCAGCCTTAACAGTCTGCTAAACATCTTGGAAAAAATGACACGAGGGTGAGTAAATAATAAAATTTTGATTTCTGGGTGTTCTATTCCTTTAATAGGCTGAAATGGCACGATACCTGTTTTTCTTCTGTCTCTGTGCGGCATAAGAACTCAGCCGCTGCTGCTTCTGGTCTGCACAAGTGTGGGTCTGTGTATAAGTGTGTCCTACTTGCCGTATGGTGTGTGGCTTGGCTTCACAGAGACAGGAAAGGGAACCGAATGTGGCCACGGCAGCACGGAGTCCGGCAGCCTACAGTAAACAGCTCTTTCCCAAACTGTCCTGTAGAAACACCAGTAATCCCCACCACTCGAAGACAGGCCATCTGTGGCATAGAAAAACAGCGTCCACAACGACAACCGGAGCTGTGTGTGTGTTACTGTAGGGAGGAAGGCTAAGTATAAATGACTTAGCTTTGCTAAACTCCTCTTTCTTGGAAGGGAGTTTAGTACCACAGGCTCTGAAAATACCCCTCATGTGTGAGGCACTCGAATGAAGACAAGTGCTATAAAGACTGTTTAGAAAAACTATGCTTTCTTTGACGAAATTAAAGTCCACAGTGACATCACTACCTCCTTTGAGACAATTTTATTAGTGGTGCTTGCTATTGCCATTCCTTATAGATAAGGTTTGAGGTAGTCTCGTGTAGCCAGACCTTCAGACTGATGGCAGAAGGTCTGGACTCCATAGCAGCTTTTATTGGCCAAGGACCGCCCAGAGGCTGTCTGACTGACATGTAAAGCAACCAATCACAGTTTATTTTGTTCCGTGTCATGTTTAGGGGTGTGAAAATGTAACGCTGATGTCCCTACAATAACAGTAAAACTCTTGGACATATTTTAAAGAGTCTATGCCGCGAACTTTACATACTTCACATACTTTTGAAAATCCAGTGTTTAGTTGATCCTGACAAGTGCTCATTATCACATCTTTAACGGCAATCTTCTTCCACGTGGGGGTTTGGCGTCACGGCATTTTTGTTTCCAGGTGGACCATTAAAGACCGCCACACACAAGTCTCCCAGACCTCCTGTAGAATTCAACCAATCAGATGATGACTTTAAAAATCCTGAAGTGTTTCCAGTTAAGTGTGCCATATGTTCATACGTTCAGCCAGCGGTCCATGAGCGTGACGTCTGAGGCTGAGACTAGGTTTGAGGTATGTTCAAGTCTAAGTGAATCCTAAGTATTAAAGTTGCGACGTAGAAGTGACAGTGATGTACATCCGGATTATCGATAAAGAAAAAAAAAGAAAAGTTGGGCAGGACTTGGTTTTATCCATTGGCTGTTGATTAGATGAAGGCAGATCCAATCCAACTATGAGTTTGCTGTTGACTGTAAAAAAAGGGGTGGGGTTTAAGGAGAAATTATTGGAGAAAAATCCAAAATGATTGGAAAAGTCCAACATACATCACCAGATAGAAGAACATCATGACATTTTTTATTAAAAATGTAGGTCCATTTTTTTTTTTTTTTTTCACCTCATGTACAATAAAATGGGAAAACAAATCAATCTTAGACACTAAAGAATGAGATCACAATATCATGGAGACTTGGGTAAACACCTCACAACCAAACTGCCTTGACAACCACTTACACCACCCTAGTATCATTGTCCTGAATTTTGCATTGGCATATACCACATTTTCTACATAAAATATAAAGATCTACTTCATTATTTTAGTCTCAAACAATAAGACTTTGTATACCATATGTAAGGCACTATATTCTCTGCAGTTTACCTATATGTTTTGCTTTGCTTTGGACTAGGTTACATTTTAACTTGGAATAATAACTTCACTAACTAGAAAGGCTCTGATGTTAGTCATTTCTCACAGTGATGGAGGTTAATACGGGCAACTCATGCAGTAACCTGACAACAGACCTCCCTCTAAACTTTAAGAAAGTCATAAAATGCAAGAAATCAACCAATGTTGATGGCTTTTTATTTGGATAACACAGAAAAACAAATAAAACAAAATAAATCATTATTATTTTGTCGACTTCACTGTGCTTGATGCGAGTTCAGCAAGACACATTCTTGGTAAAGTCAAGAATTCATGAGCCAAACGTTTCTCAAAGAGAAACACTTTTCACTTGCTGCATTGATTGATTAACATCGGATAGTTCAATAATCACAAACCTTCAGCTCTTGCAGCGTTCACCTCAAATACATGTCCATCAGCTTTGAGTGATTATATCGCCCCACGCTGGCATGGGTCAAAGGTTGGTGTGGATCATTACATGTGTGAGCACATATGAGTGTAACGAGCAGGAGGCAAAGATCAATGTCTGATCCAGATCAGTCTGTTAAGTCTTAACACAAGATTATGCCCAGTGCGCCTGCTGCGGTGAAAGAGAGCGCAGATCTAAATCACCCTAGAGACATGAAACAGGAAATGTGTGGACACTAATGATTCTAGTTATGCAGGCCAAATGTTCAGTCAGACTTAAAAAAAAAAAAAAAAAACTTTGATGAATAGATTATTTTCCATGAGTCCAATCATTTTGAGCATACATGTTCAGTCTCAGTAAATTATACAAAGCATATAAGAACTAGCAATAATGCATGTACTTCATGAATTCAACCTAGTTGAGTTTCACACTGAAGATTCATTTTTATATTTAGCGATTTTGAAAAATTTGTATGTAAAAGCAACAGTTATAGGTAGGGATGCATGCATATAATAATTTAATTTTGGTTAGAGATAATTAAAGATATTTTGAAGCCGATAACCATATTTGATATTTGATCTCAATGTAAATTTTTTTTTTTATTTAAAAAAAACAATGATTCTTGTTATAGTCTTTATGTACATCAATAAACCAAAAACCAGGTAAAATATATATATGTATATATAATTTTAGTATATAATAGGTGCAGTCAAATCAATTAATCGCAATTAATTTCATCTAACATAAGTAGCGCTGGGTATCGAATTCAATACTTTTTAGGTACCGACCGAATTGCCTCGATACTATAGAGTATTAAAAAGTGTCTTGTCATTCGTACCAAATTTCGATACCTCCAAACGGAGCCGGGGAGAGTGGACGGAGAAATGCTGTAGCTGTCACGTTGAGCAATGTAATAACGTTGCACTACATTGTTATTTATATCTAAATATATAAAACTATGCCGCGCGAGAGAGACCCTGTGTGCGAGAGAGCGAGTGAATCAACAGTTTCACTTTCAGTTTATTTCCGAAAAGGACAGGTGAGAGTACCGGCTGTTTATGCGAGTAGCTGGTTCACTACAGTCACTCCAGGTAAGTTACGGTGAACAGCAAAACAGAAGTTCCGCACTACCTACACAAATGCCTCAGGTTATGTATGTAACCATGGTTCCCTGAGAACAGGGAACAAGACACTGCGTTTGAACGCATATGGGCAACGTCATCACGTGAACCGGTGTCTGAAAGCAACTATCAAATCTCACCAATCCTATTGGCCGGCAACAGCCTATGACGCCATTATAGACGCGACCAAGAGCAGGAGCTTAAAGAACGCTAACACTGTTTCCCTCAAGCTTGAATCTTAATTAAAGGGGTTCAGGGGAAAAGACTAAACAAAGTATAGAATGAAAAGCTCTAGAAAAGTGGGGCCACAGCAACACTAGCATTTTTTATTCACATAGTGATAAGGGGCTTACCATCTGGGACAACCGCACCAGGGAAACTTAGCAATAGTCTGCTACCTTAGCTGCTATCTTAGCACCTACACCAAAGGGGTAATGGGCCTCGGCCTGACAACTATGATAAGAGGAGGCCAGAACTAGAAAATTACACTCTCCTGACAGGGGTAGTAATAAAAGGGGGAAATATATCACCTAAATCCTAGTTCTAGCCTAGGCCAGCTATAGCTGTGGGCCTATAAGGCCACACAAAAGCATAGATCTGCCTGGGGCTAAAACTCAACCTCTTCTCAATAGAGAAGACGAAAGTCTGAAATAAACTCTAAAAACAAGAGCTCAGAGGAGCGAAACTCAACCCAAGTCAAACAATGTCAGGCGGCCCGAAGGCCGATGCTTAACATAGATCTAACTGAAGTAAAGAGTCCCAATCTCTAATACAAACTCTAGCTATGACCAGAGGAGAAAGCTACTCTACCATATGGTGCTGAAAAAGGTGGCCAAAAAGCCAACACAAAGATAACCAACCTAATGGGAACTTCAGTGCCCTAAATTCCCTTTTTATTTCTTTTACACACCCAGGAAAAGCTATACAGGAAAACTACAGTCAATATATTAAAATATATAAATATAGACCAAGCTTATAACCTGCAGCTCGAAGAACGGAGACTTACCATCATAGAAGGATGGAATCTATGGTCCTTTCAAGCCTGAAAGAGCCTCTTCACTATCAAACCAAAAAGCGAGCCACAGAAATTAACATCATGGGCCCAGCCCTCGGCCTGATCGTAAGAAGCACCTGGGTAAAAAAATTATACTCAGGAGGTGGAAGAAGAAACTAGAGGGTAGAAGTAACTACCCTCATGGAGAGGAAATCAATCACTGACGCTGCTGCCATCCGTAATTGATTACCTCCCTCAAGTCTTTCTTCCTCCTCCTGTCTGTCTGGGCCCAGAATCGGATCAGAGTGGAAAGCAGGTTAAAAACGCTGCTGCTGATCCAGATCCTTCAGCAGATCAGACTGGTAATGCCTGTAACACTGCCACTGTGTGTGAAGCAGCACCAGTCTGACCCGCTGCCGCATATGCCCTGCCATTCAAGTGAGATGTCACTAAAGAGCTTCAAAGGCAGGACCAGAGCTTTAATGTCTGTGCCCGCCCCATGAAGAGATAGTTAACAAAAAACTCGTCAATAGCGGGGGCACTGACACATACCTATGCTGACTCATTCCCTCAACATCAACGAAATCAGCTCACTGATGTTGGTGAATATGAGCCGAATACGGGTTCTTCCATGCCCTCTCAATCACCTCATGTAGATCAGTAAGGAATGGAAGGCTCAAGGAGGCTGTCAGATTATGGTCGGAAAGGAATCGCATGTCGAGCCGTCCGTGTGCGATCCCTTTCTTAACACACTCTCATGGCAGCTGCAGCCTGCCAGAGGCGTGCTCCATAACCTAAACAGCTCCGTATACGCGGGGCAGGGAGGCTTACAAGTTTCAAAAGGCTCACCTTCCTCCTTTCTAACAGCCAACTCCTGCTCTATTGGGCTAAAAACCAGAAGAGCACTCGCTGCCAAATCAGATAATGACAAAGAAAGAACATTATCATCATACAGAAGCTTACCCTCATCAGCCACTGGGGATTACGAGAGAAACACCTCTCTCTAACTCTTCCGCAAGCCCCATTTGTGAACCCCATGATTTCAGTCGCCGCCCTGCCTCAGCACGGGCGGGACCAGAACCACCGGTCACAGATGTCTGCCGCTCTTCCCTCAAGAAGAGGGCCAAGCGAGAGCAGAGCGTCCTAAAAAGCAGATGCTCACAGTTTGCATAGTTTCCTCAAGCACTGTCCGTGAATGCTCCTCACTCAGACAGAAAACGCACAGATTGTGTGTGTCATCAGGTGTCGCAAACCTGGAACACAGATCCATACACTTTCTGAAACGGTTGTTAGTACATAGTAAAATCCCTTACCAGATTTGAAGATAAATCGCAATCAAACAAAACAGTCCCTGAAGATGATAAGATACTGACTGCTTCTCTAGGCGCTCCTTTATACTTCTGGGTCGCGTCTATAATGACGTCATAGGCTGTCTCCGGCCAATAGGATGGGTGAGATTTGATAGTTGCTTTCAGACACCGGTTCACGTGATGACGTTCCCCATATGCATTCAAACACAGTGTAGAGTTCCCTTTCGAAAGGAAACAGTGATTTGCTGAGTGATTAAAAAAAAAAAAAAAAAAAAAGAACTTATTCTCCACATATAGCACGTTCTGGTCCCTAAATATGTTTTGTATTCCGACAAGCGCCCTTGTTGTTTGTGTACAGAAACCAATAAGTCAGTTTTAGCGAATCAGCGCACAGTATTCAGATCAAGTGACAAGGCTTCTAATCTAGACGGTTCAAAAAGATGCGCTAGCTGAGGGAAGTTGAAACCTTGTTTGTCCTTTTGTGTTTGTTTGTCCTTTTGTGTTTGTTTGTTTGTTTATCCTTTTGTGTTTGTTTTTGTGTGTGTGTGTGTGTGTGAGAGAGAGAGTGTGCTCGCCTATGTGTATAGGCCTATGTGTGCGCCGATAGGGTACCGATCTGTCTGTGTGCACACGTGTGTGTGTTTGAGTGTGTTTTAAATGCAATAACTTTTGTTTAACTCTGAAACCAGAAATTTTATCTGCTTTTGCCAAAAAGCAACTTTTAATATATGTTTTGTGAGAATGAAAAAAAAAAAACTGAGTTACCTGTTTTTGCAAATGAACTCTTCATATATATATTTTTTATATAGTTTATTTATTTATATATATTTATTGACAAAAAAATTAATAAGAAGAACATTTGCCGAGTGATTTAAAGATCTGCAGTGAGCCTCATATACGGACCTGAAACTGTTCATTTTGCATTTAAAACTATTTGAACTTTATTAACTATTTGTACTGATTTATTGTGTTGGTTACATTTTGATCATTTGTCCTTTTTTTTTTCTTTGTTCAATGGCTCAGGAGATTAGTCTTTGAGTCTGTAAAAAATGTCAACAAACTTAAAATACAAAACCAAAAGATTTTTGAGGAAATGTAATCTTGTTAAAACAGATTTTATAAAATTGGTATCGAAAAAGTATCGTTCAGGAATCGGAGTCAAGGTATCGGTATTGCTAACATTTTTGAACGATAACATTACATAATATATATATGTGTATGTATTATTACATTATAAATATATTACACACAAATATATAATATAAATACACATTATGTAAACAAAATTATGTTAGATGCAATTAATCACAATCATTTTGACAGCACTAATATATCAGGCTCAGAGTAATAAAATAGAATAAAATAAAATAATACACTAATAACAATAGTCACATTTATCTGCTGATACAGACACTTGCTTTAATATCGTGCATTCCTGCAAAGAGCTACTGCAATGTGGAAGAACAAGTGAGGTAATCCTTCTATCTGTGTAATGCTCAGTAGATAGCTTTTGAAAATGATACTTTAATACTGTACTTATCAGCATCTTACAATGCTACTTATCCCTTCTTTCCCTTTCCCTAATTCCCCATGTGTCCAATTAACAAATTAACCACTATGCACCTTGATCTCTGCTCAGGTCTTGAGTGCAGTTAGTGCTGCGACCTCCGCAATCACAGTAATCCCCCTTTATACCCATACTACAGCCGCTTCCCATCCGGCAGTGCAGGGTGAACGTCAGGTGTGCTCCAGCAGATTAGCGCTAATCTGCTTTCTAATGAAAGCTGGGGTATACAGCAGGGGTGGACCACGGGCCTCATACCGCCTTTGAAGTCAGATCAGTGGGGTGGAATAAAAGGCATTCCCACTGGTGGAGGAGATCCAGGGGGGCTGGAGCCTGACTCTAGACCTGACTCAAGGGCTGATAAGGCACGTCTGGGATTAGCAGATCCTTTTTGCACCCCCTGCAACTCTTAATTTCGCCGTCTCGGTTTGCCTGTCTCCTTCTACCTCGGCTTTTAATTGATTTAATGTTGGAACGGGCGAGTTGTAGAACATCTCAAGATCTTTGATGTGCCCATAAAGGTATTTCTGAATGAAGATTATTTCTTGGATGACATCCAACTCCTTTTATAAAGGTCAGCGAGAGAAAGAAAGGCCAAAGTAGAGAGAGAACATATAAGGAAGAGGGAAATATCAGAAAGCCAATGAGTGAAAGCCTAAACAGAGCCCAGAGCTGGCACAGAATGAAGGTCATAATAGTACAAAAACAGAAGGAAACCCAAGACCCTACAGAGACCACCGCAATAGAACAGACCCCATAACCAAAAGTGTATCACTGGAAATGTAAATTGCAACACTAGCACACCATCTTAAATAACCTTAAACAATCCACCAGGGATTCCAAAGAAAACTCTGAAAAATTCCGTCCTCCATTCTCGTTCCCTACAAAGCGTACTTGTCTTGGACGCAGTGCACACACAGATGTGTGCTGCGTTAATGCACAAATGACTGTATTGCCCATATGCCTCGACCACTCGGTCAGCAGAAGAGGTCAAGCATCACATCTGCCACCTAAAAGAGTCATCTCATTCACCTTCATGCATTTCTAAAATTAAATTGCCCTAAGCTGTTCTGTGCAATTTTTACTTTTTCTTCTTCCTAAAAACTTACCTACAACTTTTCAAGGCACAGTTCACCAAAAATTTAAATAAGTTCTGTTATTATTTACTCATTTCATGGTATTCCAAACCCATGAGCTGTTATTCATTCTGTGGAACAAAAAATAAGAATTTTTCAATACAAGTAGTTTTTGGTGACCTTGGGCTGTCAAGCTCAAAAGAATGCTATAAAAGCAGTCTAATTTATTATTTTTTCCCAAGTCTTCTAAAGTCATTTTTTGTGATGAATAGATCAAAATTTAAGTCATTGGTCTCTCTCAAATCAGAGTATTTATGCAACTCAGTATGCATCTCTCAAATCAAATATTGCACATACTGTAATGTATGATTTGACAAAGTTTGGTCACAGGACAGCAAAAACTATTAATTAATTTGATGTTGTAGACATGTTTATTTTGATTTTTCAAATTTCTCCTTGAATTTGTTCAATGGGAAAATGGCATACAAAAAAATAGCATGCAGGTTTGAAATGACATGAGGGTAAGTAAACAATGACAGAATTTTCTTGTTGGGATGAACTGTCCCATTAACTTGAGTGATTCCAAAGCCCCAAGACAGAAGGACAGATAAAGCAAAATATAGGGAGCTATCAGAGCTCAGCCAAAGATATCAAGAGCCTCTCCAATGTCCTTCCACTCCACCAATGGCATTCAATGGTTTCTGTGTTTTCCTTCACATTTAAAATCTTCAATCCACACGCTCCTGTACACAGTAAATTACAATCTTTGTACAGAAATAGAACAGGATGGATGCTATGGACTCGTTCTCGGAAATCAGAAGTGCTGGTCTGAGCAGAGCTGGATTGAGGGCACAGTGGAAAAACATGTAAGAAAAACCAGCTGAATTAAGTTCCATGTCAATCAGAGAAGAAATTGCCCATGAACAAGCCCAGGCCAGCTACAGTAAAAGAGTAAAAATATTACCTGACCTGAGGCATATACTTACTTCTAAAAGATTTTAGTTCAAGAGAGGACTGAAATAAACTTTTTACACAATATATACTGCACATCAGGGATTCTATTTTTTTTTTCTTCTTCTTCTGTTTTTAACTTCACATCATCTTAAAATTGCAGTACTCCATCTTAGAATTGGAGTTTGACATTATTTGTCTTTGATTTGGTACAACAAATTGATTTGCTGTTGATGTCTGTTGTGGCACTTAAAGCAGTGGATCTTCACCTTTTTGACTTCAAGTTCATATGAGTCTACCATGGCAGCAGATGGCTCTGGACGGAGTGAGTTAATTATCTTCACTATGTGCACGACTAGGCCACTTATTCAATCTCTTCTCACTAAATACAAATACAGTCTCACATCTTCTATCCTGCTGATTTCTCTTGTTCTTCGGCCGTTTGCCTGGAGCTTTGAAACTCCTCTGAAGTTTGCAGGGTCGTTTGTTCGCCCCATGAATTGTTATTTTCACCCTCAGGTTCTTTGAGTTCTCCTCCTAATAAACCCAACCCAATCCATCATAATTCTATACAAAGCTTCAGACATGTCCTTCTGTTTGTCTCGACCCAATGTACTTGAAGTTCAATGCCACATCTAGAGAAGCATGCAAGCAGGAAGTCCACATGCTGCCTGTCACTCATGCACTCTCCCATCAACCCCTGCTCTCTGCGAAAACAAGACCAGTTCCAAAAACTACTGCTCAGCTGCCACTAGTTATCTTACATCATTGGAGCCCATGCTCGGACATTTTATTTCTTTAACCATAATTTTCACTGTCACGGCCCAGACCAAACATTATAAACACAATTAAGTGAAGGGACCGTCTGTTCAGTTTTTACTCTGTGAGGATGTTTATGCCAAACTGGTTGACCGTGACTATTCTCAGAACATTTAGTTAAACAAATATAATCTAAAAAGTCTCTAAATACTGTGGGGTGAGTTGCCTCATTTGAGAAAACTTGCAAGGGTTGACTGCATTAAATTCTACACTAATAACAAAAAATATATATGTTGGTACGATGGAACAAAAATGAAAAATCACAGCAATTAACAAAGCATTTTTGGTCTGGAATAGACACATTTTGGTTTGGAAAGCAATATAAGCCTGGGTGAGGCGTGATAGTTTTGTGTCATTAAGACGTTGGTAAACAGGAAAACGTCCTTTTCTAATCCAAGATTCAAATATTAAGTTCCAAGTGGCTCATTGATGTGGCTAAAGAAAGTTAGCAGGATTTTACTAAACTACCCATAACAAACTGCTAGTTGTAGCTAATTACAAAACTAAAACTAATTAAGCAGAAAAATAGACAAAGAGGTAGAACTTTCCTGAAGCTTACAGTGACCTCACGGAGTAGGACACAATTCTGGATCAACATCTTTGTTGGTCCTGGAACAACATTAATCAATTTAGACTTTAGGGTTAGATTTTATGGTTGGGGTTAGGGTTAAGGCTGAGGTTTGGGCTTCTTATCAACCTATCATTTGGTATAAAGAGTAGTTATTGGTTATGGTTAGGACTATGTTTGTTTGACAGCAATGTAGTTCCAGAACCAACAAAAGATGTTGATCCAGGAGCACATCCTACTTGGCAAAATCAACTTTCCTAAAATACTATTTAACACTATTGGAGAAAGCAAGATTGGATTATATGGTCAAAATCAACATGAAATGTGTAATGCATTTAAAAGAAAAATATTCAAAGAGAGAGAGAGACAGACTGATAGATGGATCAACTGATAGATAGATTGATGGATAGATAGATAAATAAAAGAATTGGACTTGATTTTATCCAATGGAAATTGAATGAACTGTGAAAGTGGTCCACAAGATTACAAGAAGGAGATGGTGGCAGCCGAAAAGGAAAATGGTTTCAAAGGCGGATTCAAGATGAAAAATGTTCATAAAAGGTATCTAAATAAAATAAATAAATAATAAAATGCATTGCTCAGATCTGATTTTTTTCTCTAGCTGTTCACATTGTTGTTTTAAATGTGGCCAATATCAGATTCCAGTGTGAACAGATCATGGTCCTAGACTGACCCGCATGCGCAAAAGAACGATAAAAAGATGTCACGCAGCACGCTGTCATAAGGAAGTAAACATGGAGAACATTAAAGTAAGCAATTACGCGTTTATTTATAGTGTGATCTTCCATGGAAGCCAGCGAATTTATGCGCAGGCAAAAAAAAAAAAAAAAAAAAAGATGAAGTAGAAATAGAGCAGATTTTCTAAACATTTATGATAGGAGCCCTCATGTTGCTTGTATATAGAGCTGTCACTGTAATACTTATGAGTTCTGACACATCACTGTCCTGATTCGCAACCGTCTTGATAAGTTCAGGTATGTAAAATCTGACTCCCATGAGCACAGAACTGTGATGAATGTTGATCTAGAGTGAGGTAAAAGTGGCATGAATTCCGATTTGACTGTTCAGACTAAGGTTGCATTTCAAAACATCTGACCTGTATCAGATTTAGGACCACATATGGAAGTGGCCCAAATCGGAATTTAAAAGATGAGATTCCATGTGGTTTGTGCTGTTTACACGGTCATGAGAAAAACAGATCTGAGTCACATATGGGGAAAAAAAATTGGATTGGGTCACATTTACCTGCAGTCTGAACCAAGCCTAAGTCTCACTCAGTCTCACCACCTTCCTGTCTTTCTCCTGTCCACCTCAAGACAGCAGAATGGTGTTTTTTTTTGTTGTTTTTTTTGTCTTCCCTGTTCTGAAGGCCTCTTATCTCTCTTGCTTCCCAGCCAAGCATGTCTTCCCAGGTAGCGTCTGGTTGAGATAACGTTAGCCAGGCTGTGAGCGCGTGTGCAGCTGCATGAGGAGACGAGGGTCTCTGAGTCTGAGGTTAAGTGCTCAGCATAATGCACCTCGTGACCTGTTGCTCGCTGGTCTCAGACTCACACAACTAGTGCTTTCACTCTCTCTCTCTTTTCACCCTAGAAACAAGCAGCGCACTTACCCTCTCAAAGCCGTGACTAAAAGGCCTGCTCTCGTTCTTTTATCCCTCAAATCCTGACACATCGTTTTCATTGAGTCCAAGTATTCCCCTGACGATTTACCTCCACCATATAAAAAAAAAAAAAAAAAAAAACCCTGGGAAGCTGCTTTTTAACCTACGATTAGGCAAACGAGATGGTCAACACAGGTTAAGGATCTATTATGGCTATGCCAGTGGTGGTCAGGAAAGATTACAAGTGGTTAAATGGCTCCTTTCTGCAAAAAGCAGAGGAACAGAGAGAAATGATGGTATCAACTCACGTCCGCAAAGGAGCTTTGTTTGCCTGACAGCAGGATTACAAGATAGTGGAGAAGTGGGAGGGAAAGCTTAGCTCTCAATGTTTCAAAAGATATAACTGCTCAAGGGTTTGTCAAAACAACATAATCCAGGGTATATTACACATCTGCAGGGTGAATAAAGTGCAACAGAAACTCAATGGCTACTTACATGGAGGACTGCACACTTTATAGGTGAGAAGATTCAGATTTCAAGTCTTACCTGGGGAGAGAAAAACAGAAAGAGAGACGGAAAAAAGATTAATAAACAAATGACAATGCATTACTGCATTTATATCACAGCACTGTTAAATGCTTGATTCTGATTAGCTGACAAACCAACTTAAAACCAACTGTTCTCAGTATTAGAATGCAATATTTCACTTAGATTAAAATGTACAGTAAGATAAGAAAAACAGAAATATAAATATATATAATGTAAAGTAACATTACTACTACATCTTGGCAAACAGAAAAGAGTAATTTAAAAAAAATATATACCTATTTTATTACATATATAAAGTTTTGAGTTCAACAGGGTCACATACATTTTACAGTTTTTTTTTTATTATTTTTATTGAAGTACAACTAATTATAGTTTCTGTCACAAGCATGATGTGTCAACAACAGAAAAAAAAAGAAAATAAAAAAGTCTTTGCATTTAATACACAAAAAATGCTGGGTTGTTTCAACCCATGCTTGTGTCAATTATTGACAAACCCAACCATTGGTTTACATTTTTAAATAAATATTTGACCCAAATATGGGTTGAAACAACCCAGCATTTTTTTATAGTGTGTGAAATATGAATATTTTAATTTAAAATCATCTCATAGTCTCAATTCATTCATTCATTGAAGTGAAAGCTAGATTTGTCAGTATTTATGAAGACTATCTGACATAATACATTTACATATATCGGTTTTGTTGAAAAAACTCCAAACCCTCAGGGTTAGGAGTTTCTTTAAAAAAAAAAAAAATAGACTTAAGCATGTGCAATAATAATAGTGAAGCTCGCCTTAGCAAACAGCACTAACAATAGCACTTTTCTCTTGATGAAGTTTGACTGTAAAGCATTAGTGTGCTGCAGTATTTGGAGGGTCTGTTTTTATGCTGGTGTTAAATGCAAGCTTGTTGGCAGTACAGCAGGGGGCTGGAAGAGTATGAAGGGCACAGTGTTTGCCTTATTTGGGGATGACTGGCTGTGTTTAATGAAGGACACTGGCCTTTACAGAGCTGGCCGAGGGAAACTTCACAGAAAGGTATGCGAATACACACAGAGGTTTTCAGGTTTTCTATTTGTCAATTGTAAATCTTACACTGAAATTCCGACCTGCTCTTTGCTTGCTCTCACAGCACAATATAAAATATACATGCTGTGCAAAATCTGACAGGAAAGAAAAAAAAAAATGTCCCAACTATTTCTGAGGTGACATTTAGAGCAAACAGAGGCTTTGCTCAAGTATCCTGCTACTCAGATGTGAGAAAAAGACCCTTTAAAGTCTCAGAGGAGATCTCAAACTGTGCTCAGATTTGTCAAGATAAAGTCTTTAAAAGCCAGATATTCCGATTTATATATTTAATATATAAAAGACCAAATTATCTGACTGTCTATGCTGTCGACATTTAATTTCTAGCGCTATACTCTTACTTCATGTTAATAATTGTCTTAACTGTGCATATTTTTATTTCTCCTAAAGAATTCTAGAAGACACATCTGAGGCTAGAGAAACAATTCCAAAGTCTCTTTAGTCATGGAAAAGCAACATCAGAGCCACAAAACTTTGCTCTGGGAATGTTCAACAACATGCAATGTAGAATCTTATATTAATTTGCAGATCTAATATTAGCATTCCAGTGTACACACTCACACCGAGGCAGGTGACTGCACATGTAATGGAGTGTTTCAGTAGATGTCACATTAACAGCTAACTCTATGAGGATGATAAAGGCACTGGAACACTCTTGGTTCGGGTCAATGCGGTGACTGCAGATTACTATTGAGCTTTTTGTTTAACAGACATTAGGTCACCAGTACTCTCTTAAACCACTGTGTCCTCTGTTAATAAAATATAGTTTTTCCAAAGTCAAATAATGCACAAAGAGAATTTTTTTTTTTTTTTTTTTGGTGAAGTGTTCAATTGCAACACCAAAAGTAATATTTAAAATCATTTTTTAAAGTTACGTTTTTAAGAAAAGAAAGTGGGGCAATTTCAAGGCTGTTAAATCTCCAGATAACAGATACTACTACTACTACTACTACTACTACTACTACACCCCAGTGACTGATGTTATAACAATAGGGTTCTGTTTTAATCCCTGCCGTCATCTTCAAAGACAGATTAGGGGTCTCATAATGATATATATATAATATATGCACAATAATATTCCAAAAAACATTAAATAATTAATAATAATAATTCTATTTACTAAAATAATTATAATAATAAATTAAAATATATACTTTTATTAGTGTATATATATATATATATATATATATATATATATATATATATATATATATATACACATACATACATACATACATATATATATACACACACACACACTAATAAAAGTATATATTTTAATTTATTATTATATTATAATTATTTTAGTAAATATAATTATTATAATATATACTTTTATTAGTGTATATATATATATATATATATATATATATATATATATATATATATAAAAACAGCACTAATAAAAGGCCAATTGAAATATTTAGAGTAAATGTAAAAAAAATGTATATAATATAAACATTTAATATACAATAAGCAAAAAAAAGCAGTAGACATGGCGATATACGGTAATATGATATATCACGATAATAAACATGCACGGTATTGTTACAGTGGCCACTTCAAAATACTGTAAATAATTCTATATTACGAATTATTTAGATTTTAAGTGCATTTTAAGAATACTTTCCCATCAACCAGTTAAAATGTACAATGTATGGTGCGTCTAATAGGCATGCGCACTCTGATGTAAACAACCCTAACACAGACGCTCAGCATGGCGGAACGAGTGAAGGAGACGCGCTGAATGAAAATGCACTTTCACTCTCTGACAGCAGATGACGCTGATAGATCAGCAGAAATGCAGCAGTTACCTCGGCAACCCCGTAAACAAAGTAGCTACTTTCTGTTTCTGAACAGTATTTAAATGCTCCAAACAGCCATCCAGATATTTGTATTTACTGTGGTGTTCATCACAGCACATATATAGTAAACAGAAATTAGAAAATAGACTGTATTTATTCTGAGAATAAAAATGAGAATTTCAACCCCATTCCTCTTCTTAGACCTGTTGACCTGCTGTAATATTACCAAAAAAAAAAACATACCATAAGACTATAGAAATGTACAGAATCACATAGTGAGCTGAGAGTGTAATGGAGACATGCACCGCTGGCGCGCCATGTCTGTCCACGGGTTTAAATTTAGCCTGGATCAGTCCATCTCAGACATTTGAAAGGAGTATTATCATCTCCACCGGACGAGACGCTACTGGACAAATTATACTTCAAACATTGCCTCTGCAAAAGAGGAGAAATCCAGTTATTATGTCTAGACATAAAGTGAACATTTTGAATGGCAAAGAAAGCCTCAACTAAATTTAAAAAATGGTGTATAATCATGCCAAGATGCCTGCCAAGTGATAACGTCTTTTTACATCCACGTCATTTTTAAATCCACGTCAGTTTAAACAATAGTGTCTCCCAGCCTTTATGAGATTTGTGTTTTACATCAAAGTACACTCTCCAAAGTGTTTGTTTACTAGCCATTTCTCATTTCCTGCGGCACCGTCCTGTTGTTAGTGAGCCGCTATCTCTTCTATAATTGTACATTATTATATAGACGAGATAAAGGTGAGTGAAGTACCGACGCTGCCTCTTGCGTAAACATTTGGATGTGATTTTTCCCTCTTATCTAACCTTTGCTGGTTGCTCTCTTTTCACTCTCTCTCATGGACTCGCAGCATGTGAGCGTGTGTGTTTTGGAGCACAGAGGGGGCCTGGCTCTAGCCTGGTCTTAACAGACTGAGTGGAGTCATTGCAGCTGTTTCGGCCCGGCCACAAAGGGGAGCATTTAATTGGTACTGAATACAGGGACAGAGGCTTTCAATTTGGTCAGGGCTGTAGAGACACGCACTCTGCTTGCTGTGTGTGCTTGTTTTGTTACGTTTGTCCTACCTTCTCATGTAACGCACTACAACCCCCCACAAAGCCTTGAGAGCCCCCTACCCCCCCACATACAACAAGCTATAGCACAGTCATGCACAACAAAACAGCAACAGTTTCAACCGGTGCAGTGGTTAATAATTGTGCTGCATGCGTTAGGGTTTGTAAAATGAGGGCTGTTAAAGTAAAACTGGACAGGACAGCTGCACATCCAACGACTGTTTCTGATTTTCTATCCATTCAAAATATCTTTGTTTTGACTGTTCTTTGGGATTGGGAATGTGGTCTGCCAATAGTTTTACAAGGTTTTGTTGTCTATTTATAAATAGACATAATAGTGTAATGATTCAGTCGGGGGCGTTAAATGGATAATGTGAGGAAATGACATTTCTCTGTTTAAACCCAACTCTCGGAAAACAATGGAAAACTTTTTATGAGTATGACACAGAAAGGCTGGTGTAATTTTCTGATTCGGTAACATCGTCAAACATCATATGGAGTTCATTTGAGGCTCTGCTGTAGGTAAGAGAAGAGGAGATACTCAGTGATGTGATAAAAGTCTTTTTAGGAGGTCAGCATACAAACAACACACTAAACGTATCCTAGAAGTCTTTTTCTCCTAATTCCCTTAAATGCGGGACTGTTTAACTGTCCTGATGAGATCAGTTTGTTTCAATGACCCCTCCATTTGAGAAAGTAAGAGAAACATACATACTTACAATTCCATAGTCCTTAAGTGTCAATAAGACACCCACAATGTGGGGCACTGACAGACAACTATAGACTGAGACCATTTTTATGGTCCTGCAAACACAGAGGTGGTCATTTTTCCTAGCCAGAGGCTGAAAGGTATGCTAACTGCAGTTTGCAATGCAAAAAAAAAAAAAAAAAAACTGGCAAAAAATAAATCAGATTTGCTCTAACATTTTTACTGGTGCAAATCAGGATAAAGCATATATCTCTATACCTGGAGACAGTGTTGGGGAAAGTTACTTTTGCATTACAATATTGCATTATTCCCTAAAAAAGTAACTCACTGCGTTACTTTTTTTTTGCTTATTAGTATGATTGAATTAGATCACTGAAGTTCAGCAGCAAAGGTATTAGTTAATAAACTGAGATTAAATTTTAATTGCATTTCACTGTTTTTATACATTTTGAGGAATACTGAATGTTTTCGTGCAAGTGAGATTAGTAAATACATGTTCACATTTAGTCTAGAACTACAATAACCATGTTTACACAGCACACGCAAAACCTCTTTACTTTATTTCTCTCAACATGGGGACAGGAGAGCTGCCAGTCAATAAATGTGAAAAAGTAACTTGCGTTACTTATTTGAAAAAGTAACTTAGATATTTTTGTGTAAATTGAAAAAGTAATGCATTACTTTACTAGTTACTTGAAAAAGTAATCTGATTACGTAACTCAACTTACTTGTAATGCATTACCCCAACACTGCCTGGAGAAAGCTATCATTTAGCATTCCCTTTCATTTCAATGGATGGACAAAAAACTACTATGAAATTTGCCATATATGTTCATAGGAACCACATGACTTTGAGCCATCTGATTAGTAAAAAGTGTAAGCTTAAGACGCTTCTATGCTTACATAAGTAACATCCAACACTGCCTTAACAATGAGGTAAGTAAACTAGGACAATGAAAACATTACAGTGTGTTTAGGTTATGGTGAATATTTGTTAGCGAACTGTTTTCCTTTGGGTTCTGTACCAAAATAACAGAGTGCATCAAGACAACTGCCGGCAGAGAATGAGGAAAGATCTCATATGGCTTAACAGCCGATGTTCAAAAAAACAAAAGCGTGAAACCGCAAAGCCTCCAGCTAACGTTTGCACCGCTTTATTTTCGAATTGCATCTGGAGATGTTTAAATGTTATTAAAATGTGTGCATTGTGAGGACAGATCAGGTTACAAAAAAAAAAAGAAAAGAAAAGAAAACCTGGTGAGAGAGTACTGGGGATGCTGTTTCTTTCAAACGAATGAGAAAAACGGAGGTGGGTGAGGAGGAGACAGTGATGAAAATGAGGAAAGGGAGAAAGAGAAAACGAGGGGTGAAGACTCTGACAGCAGTTCTCTGTGAGTGTCTCTGCATGGCTCGGGCCAAGAAAAACAAGGCTCGAGCAAGGTTGGGAATCTGATTTCAGCCGAGAGCTGCGGCAGGAAACGCTGTTCCTCCGGGGGGAGGGGTGCAGATCCACAGCCATGGAGCACTCCCAAAATCTTTTCTCCCCAAAACACCTCTGTTTCTTCCTCTCTTAAAAGCCTTTATGTATCTCCTTCATTCCCATTTTCTCCAGGTCAGGACCACAGTTTATCATCTGGTCTCTGTATCTTCTCAGACTTTCCAGGTCTAGGGTTCAGGCCAAAAAAGCTTTGTCTGGGAGGTATCACATTTCACACTTGCGCTTGCGCTTGCTTACAGGGTGAAGGGCAATGAAAACCAGGTCCCACATGTCACGAGAAGGTTGTGTTAGTTAAATCTAGCATTGCTAGCAAAGGGCCACTATCTCCATCTGGATCACATAACCAGCACGGTTGACGACAGAACGAAGGGTTAGAAATTATCAAGCCGCTCTGATGAATACAAGAGAGCTAGATTCACACACTGGCTAAAGGAGCAATCTCAAAAGGATGTCCGCTTTTTGTGGTCTAAATGTGGTCGTAATGATGCCAGATGTGGCCAATCAAGGCCGTGGACTGCTGTGGCGCAGCATTCAGCTGCAAATACAGCTGTGCTGATCCTTCTTATTTTCCCCCCCTAACTCCTCCCTCCATCTCTTCTGGTCTGTCCAAGCAGTCAGTTAACAAAATATCCTATTCTGACAATGGATTTGGGTAAAATGCGGCCATTATGGTGACTTATGTGCACTTTGGAGCTGCAGATTTGGTGGGGAGGGTTTATGCTGATCTCTTCTGCAGAATACAGGGAAATAGAGCTATAAAACTAACCTGTCTCTGATTAGCACCATTCCAAAGCAGGACACAGGACCTAAAAACAGTGTGACATTGTTGAGGTGAAGAAGACATTTGTCCGAAAGGAAATGGATCAAATGTCCCCAGAAAGAATCCTGTTGACACTTGTAAATATCTCATCGCACAGCATATCATGGATAATATTCAATTCTGGAATATTGGAAAGAGACAAGACAAAGGACAGAATGTATGTGGATCCCATGTCCAGCACATTTGGTCCACATGCATTGTGTCCACTGGCTGGTCTTTCAAGCTCTTAAAAAGGTATGACATAGTTACGGTATGGTATATAGTTGTTTAGGTAGGCAACACCATGAATAAAAGATAATCTCCATCACTACAATTAAATAGCTTTTCAAAGTCAAGTCACCTTAATTTATATAACGCTTTATACAATACAGATTGTTTCAAAGCAGCTTTACAGAGATCACCTAACTATTTTTACAATGAAGTTTTCCTCGCCTCTACAGTCTTACACTATCAAAAAAAGGTGCAAAAATTGAAGATCTTTAGAGGTACAACAGCTTGTCACTGTGGCAATACCCTTGAGGGGCTAATTTGTACCTTATCTACCCCTACAAGGTGCATATTAGTACCCCTAGAGTAGTAAAATGTACCCTTAAAGTACTACCATGAACCTCTTAGGGGTAAATAAGATAAGGTACAAAGATGTCCCTTTGAGGGTATTACCCCAGTGACAAGCTGTTGTACCTCTAAAGATCTTCAATTTTTGCACCTTTTTTTTGATAGTGTAAGATAATGTCCTTTGCAGAAAACTCTTAGTCCGAGACATTTCTCACATTTTTTTCCCCATGAGAGCCAATGCACTCACACAGGGGCCGCACAAGAGTCTCTCTGTTCACGGCCTCTGTAAGGAGCTAGGGTCTGCTAGGCTCCAGGCTAGCATGAATGTGGACATTTAAAAAAAAAAAAACTATTCACAGACTTGGCCATAATTAAAACCCCATGTCACAAGCAGCAGGCTGGGGGTTTGCAGCAGCCCGTCGCTGGTGAGGAACACATGCTATAAACAAACACAAGAACCAGAGTCAAAAAGCCATTGAGCTAGGGTCTGCTAACCACATAGAATGAAGCTAAGGGTTCAGAAAAGTGACAGATACAACATGTGGAGGACGCTCTGCTTTTCACATTATACTGTTGATAAGCCCTTCCCAGAAGATTGTGCTTTTGTAAACTTTCCGAAAACAGCTGTAAGCATGTGTGCAGATGCATTCCAATTCAAAGCGACTGGATTCACTAGAACAACAGGATGGCGATTTGTCAGACATGTCAGAAGCACAGGCCCACCGAAGACATGCCAGTAACCGAGGTCGGCTAATAATAAAATCTGTTAATGAGCAGTCAGCAGGCTTCTCAGATGTTCACGAGCATCAGCCATGCCAAAAGACTGAACCGTGTCATTGGTGGTTATCAGCATAAATCTACAAAGTAAGGCATGCATGAGGATAATATTACACAGCGTGCCAGTGTGCCCTCTTCAAACGTATTGGCTTTCTAGCATTGGTGACTGCTACTGGGAGAAGGTAGAGTAGCTTGTTTCTCATGACAAGACCTGAAGCCTGATAAATTACACATCTCAGAAGTCAGAACCTTAATATGTTAATGTGGATGAAATGGCGCACATGCCAGCTGGGGTATCAAAGCACATGACGGCACTCAGAAATCTAGTGCAAAGGATCAAAGGTTTGATCGAACAAATATTGAGCTCTGTTTGAACATGGATACTCATGAGAACTGAGCCTAGCAAGCTAGACTTATATCCATACATCAAACCATAGTAAATCTCTTTTAGATTTAACAGGATATTGACCTGTGGACCAAAAAGATGTTTTAGTAGTTCATAGAAATTACACATCAAAGAAACAGATAAATTTGATGTTTTGAAAGATACGAAACACTACTTTTATGGGTTGACTATTCACGTCAAGACTACAAAGCGACAAATTAACTCTCTGTCATACATTTACAATGGATGCTGCTGCAGTGGGGGGTTTGAATGTTTGAAATGCAGCAGCAACAAGAGAAAACGCAATGGAAGAAACGTCAGTGTCTGTAGAACATTGACCTCTGTGCCCACCTTGTAACCTCAGTTCAAACGTCATCTCTATTCAAACATCCCATGAACATCAGGCCTTGTTCAGACAGGCAACAAAAAAAATCTGTTAAGTGTACATGTAGTCTGAACAATTTGATTTTCACAAGGCCAATCCAATGTTCTTCCATCCTGGTTCACAGAAGTATATATATATTCAATCTAATAGAAAATCAAAATCAAAATCAAAATCAAAATCCATCCATCCATCCATCCATCCACCCATCCATCCATCCACCCATCCATCCATCCACCCACCCATCCATCCATCCATCCATCCATCCATCCATCCATCCATCCATCCATCCATCCATCCATCCATCCATCCATCCATCCATCCATCCCCTATTACTCATATTCCTGCAAACAAGACTTTGTCAAGCCAGCATTCATAGTAAATCTTGCCAAACTTTGCTTTTCTATTAAAAAATGAGGCATGAATTTCTTCAAATCTCAATTTTCATTTTAATTCTACTGAATTGGAATTTAAAAGGTATTCTCAGTTAAATTCTGAATGGCTCACAAGCCTGGATTTCAGATTTCCATACTCCCCTCACAAAAAACATGATCGATGGCGCAACATGC